>CM045036.1:28286030-28359502 GCA_024542945.1 allo-octoploid hybrid of Carassius auratus x Cyprinus carpio | reverse complement strand
TTTAGTGGAGCAAAAATGCACCAAAAAGCTGCCGTATTGCGTCTGAAATGTCATTTACTCACACTTCCCACTGTGTAAATGTAAATTTTATATCAAAATTGAAATGTATTCCAAATATTGTTAGATGGTGTTTTCTTGACATGAGTGTTTGGTGTGTGTTAGTATTTTAAAGGTCTCTGTGTCTGTGTCTCAAAGGACTGTGAATAACTGAGACACACCTCACCGTCTAGCGTCTGTGAACTGAAGCAGGCCGGTGTCTGAGGCGTCTGCATGATAGTTTGTCAGAGAGCAGCACTCATTGACAGTCGAGTGATATTGTTGTGAAGCCGTTTAATGCTGAAGAGACGTCTCTGGTCAAACACATCTGTGTTTCTGAGTGTGTGCGTTATCATCACTGAGACACTCTTACAGCTTTGCTTGATATTTAGATATTTGTTGAAGTTATTTTGTGTTTTTACTCTTTTTTTTATTTGAGTTGTAGTTATTTTACTAATGGAAACTAGCTGAAATAATTGAAATAATTTTTTTTCTTTTTTCAGTGAACGTTTATTTTATTTTAAGTAAGGAAATTGACTTTTTCCTGTTGCACAACACACACACACTCTCACACACACACAGACACACACACACTCTCTCACACACACACACACACACACACAGACACACACTGGGGACATGGGTTATGTCCTCAGAAGTCACCCTCTCCTTGTAATAAATGTTTTGTAATACCAAACACACACACACACACACACACACACACACACACACACACTGTTTCTCTCTCACACACACACACACACAGCTCATTCTGTAACTCTACATTTGATTGACAGCTCCGGTGCTGTGCAGTCCCATGATTCCGTGCTGTAGTGTGTCATGTGACCTCTGGCCTCTCATCAATAGCGTGTCTCTTATCAGTCTCTCTGTGTTCAGAGTTCATCGTTAAGCACAGGCGTCTCCGTGAATCAGTGTTTGGCTTGTCACTTATTTGTCATCATGTAGAACAAGATAAGCAGCCGTGATGTGGGACGCGGCCACAGCGGCGCTAGGACGGGTCACATGACTGAGACCGCCACTTAAAGAGACAGTTCACCCAAAAATTTTGTCAATATTTACTTGCCATCATGTCATTCAGAGCTGTGACACAAAATATGATCTTTAGCAGGGTGCAGTGTGGTTATTGTTAATCAATATTATGAAAAAATCATTTTTGTTCATTGAAATAAAAATGAATTAAAATGAAATATAAATATTAGATTTATCAAAAAAAAAAAAATTTTTAAATAGAAACAGAATATTAGAAACGCTTAAAACTAAAAGTCTAGAAATTATGCCTTGGCAACTAACTGAATTAAATTAAAGTACTAAAATGATAAAAACTATAATAAAAATGAATGCATAATATTCTAATACATTGTAATATTAAAAAAACTTAAAAATCTTAAGTGAAAATTTGAAATGTTGTCTTGGCAACTAACTGAAATGAGTTGAAGTATAGTAAAATTACAAGAACTGAAAATAAATAAATTAAGCTAAACAGAATTACTTTTGTAAAAATTTATATAAATCACAACAAAATTACTACAACAAACTACAATTAAAATTAAAATTGTAAATAAAAAATAAAAGCTAAATCAAAATATTAATAAGTGCTAAAATAGTAAACTAAAATACTAAAAATAAAAATAATGTACAGGTAAATACTAAAAGTAAAACAACACGGCCGGATGTTAATCTGGTGTTTCACAGATGAGAGAAACTCATAGACAAGGCAAGTTTATTTATATAACACATTTCATACACAATGGTAATTCAAAGTGCTTTACATAAAATAAAAGAAAATATAATTTTAAAAAAATCACAACAATAAAACAACGAATTTAAAAACAGAAAATGATTATGCATAAAATACAGTGCTATCAGTTCGGACATTGCACAGTAATCATTCAGTAAATGCACAGCTAAACAGATGAGTTGTGAGTCTAGATTTAAATGTGACTAATGTTTTAGCACATCTGATCTCTTCTGGAAGCTGATTCCAGCTGCGGGGGGCATAGTAACTAAAGGCGGACTCCCCTTGTTTTGTGTGAACCCTTGGTATTTCTAACTGACTCGATCCTGATGATCTGAGTGGTCTGTTAGGTTTATATTCAGTGAACATATCTGCAATATATTTTGGTCCTAGATCATTGAGTGATTTATAAATGAGTAAAAGTACTTTAAAATCAATCCTAAATGTAACTGGAAGCCAGTGTAAGGACCTGAGGACTGGTGTGATATGCTCAGATTTTCTGGTTCTAGTCAGAATCCTGGCAGCAGTGTTCTGGATGAGCTGCAGCTGTCTAATGGTCTTCTTGTGAAGGCCGGTGAGGAGACCATTACAGTAGTCCACCCTGCTGGTGATAAAGGCATGAACAAGTTTCTCCAAGTCTTGACTGGAAACAAAACATCTAATTCTTGCAATGTTTTTTAGATGATAGTATGCTGATTTAGTTACTGCTTTGACATGACTACTGAAACATAGGCAGTTCAGGCTAAACAAGAGCGGTGTAAGAACTGAGCCTTGTGGGACTCCGCATGTCATGGACGTCCACTTAGACTTATGCTCTCCTAGACTCACATAATAACCTCACCCTTCTAAGTATGACCTGAACCAGTTGAGTACCATCCCAGAAAGCCCGACCCAGTTTTCCAGTCTCTCTAGTAGTATGTTATGATCGACAGTGTCAAACGCAGCACTGAGATCTAGCAACACCAGCACTGATAATTAGCCAGAATCAGGATTTAAGCGAATATCATTTATTATCTTAATGAGCGCTGTCTCTGTGCTGTGATGCAGTCAGAAACCAGATTGAAAATTGTCCAGGTATCCATTTGAGTTTTAAGTATTTGTTCAGCTGATTATTTAATATTGGACTATAGTTGCTTAATATGGTGTTATCAAGATTGCTCTTTTTCAGAAGTGGCTTAACAGCTGCAGTTTTCAGGGAGTTTGGAAAAGTCCCAGAAAGAAGTGAGGTCTGCTTCTAAACAGTTAAACACACTTTTGAAAAAAGATGTGGGAAGTGTGCCAAGATAGCGGGTTGAAGATTTTAGGTGCTGCACTATTTCTTCCAAAATTTTGCTATCAATTTCTTCAAAAGCAGACATAGTATCTTCTTATTGATATTGCAGTCGAATCTGACTTCTGCATTGCTTGAGGATGTGCTGATCTCCTTCCTGATATTATTGATCTTCTCAGAAAAGAAGGAAGCAAACTCATTGCCTTTGCTGTCGGAGAGTGTTTAATTAATGTTCATAAGGTTTGAGAAGAAGGTTTGTCTAGCTGTGGCTATAGTGAATTTCAAGCAAAAAAATTTTTATTTTTTAGTTCTGTTTTTTAGTCATAGATGTGTGAACCGGTGTGATTGTGAATAAATGAAGGCAGAATATCTCTGAACTGGTTTTTAATGTTATTGTTTAGAGCTGGTGTTAGTTGAACACTTACGCTAGTGTGAGAATCTCACTGTAAGACACACAGGTGGGCAATTGTTGAGTTTATCAGCGTGGCCTCATTAATTAGTGTAATTAGTCTTGGCAGGAGTGATAGTGTCTGCCGGTCTCCGCTTCACACACCCAGCGGCAGCGTTTACTCTGCCAGATACGTTTGTACACGCTAATCGACAGCATTAATCACCGCCCTGCGGCGCCGCGACACTGTTTGCTGTTGAAGCTGTTAGCTGTGTGTGTGTGTGTGTGTGTGTGTGTGTGTGTGTGTGTGTACTGGTATATATGGTTTTTGAGGACACAAATGTGTATAATGACTTCCTGTATCCCCATAAAACAAAAGGCTTAAAAAAAAACATGCAAAAAGGTGTTTCATGAAATTAAAAATTGCCAGTAGTTTTCTGTGAGGGCTAGGTTTAGGTGTAGGGAGATATAAAATATAGTTTGTACAGTATAAGACAGAAGTCATGGCCTAATGGTTAGAGAGTTTGACTCCTAACCCTAAGGTTGTGGGTTTGAGTCTCGGGCCGGAAATACCACGACTGAGCAAGGCACTGAACCCCCAACTGCTCCCCGGGCGCCGCAGCATAAATGATACACACTGCTCCGGGTGTGTGTTCACGGTGTGTGTGTGCACTTTGGATGGGTTAATTGCAGAGCACGAATTCTGAGTATGGGTCACCACACTTGACTGTATGTCAGGTCACTTTTTTTTTTCTTTTTTTTTTTTAAACCATTTTGTGTGTGTGTGTGTGTGAGAGAGAGAGAGAGTGTATGTGAGTGAGTGTGTGTGTGTGTGTGTGTGTGTGTGTGTGTGTGTGTGTGTGTGTGTGTGTGTGTGTGTGACTGAGTGTGAGAGTGTGTGTATCAGTGTTTTGACTGAGTGAGTGAGAGAGAGAGAGAGAGAGTGTGTATGCCAGTGTTTTGTGTGTGTGAGAGAGAGAGAGAGAGTGAGTGTGTGTGTGAGAGAGAGAGAGAGAGTGAGTGAGTGTGTGTGTGTGAGAGAGAGAGAGAGAGAGAGATGGTGTGTGTGTGTGTGTGTGTGTGTCTGTGTGTGTGTGTGTGTGTGTGTGTGTGTGAGTGTCAGTGTTTTGAGTGTGTTGGTGTATGTGTGTGTGAGATAGAGGGAGAGAGTGTGTGTGTGTGTGAGATAGAGGGAGAGAGTGTGTGTGTGTGTGTGTGTGTGTGTGAGTGAGTAAGTGAGTGAGTGTGTGTGTGTGTGAGAGAGAGAGAGAGATAGAGAGAGTGTGTGTGTGTGTGTGTGAGTGTCAGTGTTTTGAGTGTGTTGGTGTATGTGTGTGTGAGATAGAGGGAGAGAGTGTGTGTGTGTGTGTGTGTGTGTGTGTGAGTGAGTAAGTGAGTGAGTGTGTGTGTGTGTGTGTGTGTGTGTGAGAGAGAGAGAGAGAGAGAGAGAGAGAGAGAGTGTGTGTGTGTGTGTGTTTTGAGTGTGTGTGAGTGAGTGAGTGAGTGTGTTGAGTTTGTGAATGTTTTTTTTTTTTTTCACAATTGGAAGTTTATATCTCACGATTCCGACTTAATATCTTGCAAAGCTGCAAGAAAAAAGAGAGAATAATGAGATATAAACAGAATTGGAAGAATAAAAAATCTGATTTGTGAGGGGAAAAAGTTGCAATTGTTTTCAGTTCTTATGCATTGATTTCAACAAAAATATTTGATATTAATCCGAAAAGTTTCTCGAGCAGCAAATCATCATATTAGAATGATTTCTGAAGATCATGTGACACTGAAGACTGGAGTAATGATGCTGAAAATACAGCTGCGCATCACAGAAATACATTACACTTTAACAGAGATTCACACAGAAAACAGCTGTTTTAAATTATAATAATATTTCACAATTTTTACTGTATTTGTGATCAAATAAATGCAGCCCTGGTGAGCAGAAGAGATATAATATCACTTCACATACTACAGTCAAACAGGGCTCTGTCTCTCCAGTGCAGAGTGAATGTGAGTCTTGAGTGTGTAGGCTGGTTTGCTCTCTCGACACACACACCTTCCTCCTGCTGTCACGCGGCCGTCAGGCATCACGGATCGGTTTCAAAGATCCGCTCGGCCCTGCAGCAGATCAGCTGTGTTTAATGCAGCTGAAGGAGCGCATCTAAAGCTTCCTGTAGGGTTTGTGAGGGCCACCCTGAAGAAAGAGCTTCTCCCGCCCCTTAATTCCCACACTCTGCATCTCTATCCTCCGCAATCATTCTTCCTCCTGTCTTTCATCCTCAGAATCATCTCTCGTTAGCATACCAAAACTGCCCTTCATTACCACTTGCTTAAAGAGCCATCAATGCTAATTGCACTCAGGCGTTCTTGTTTGGCCACTCGGTCGGGGGTCTGTGTGTTAGCCGTATGTGGGCTAACTAGTCCCCCTCCCCTCTTTAACCCCGTTAACCAGCCCTGTTGGACCCTTGACCCGGTCGTCGTGGCGACGGTCAGTTTGGTGCAGAAGCTGCTGATGCTGTTGTCGAGCGCTGCTGTGTTTGATTAGTTGATTCCACTAAATGAGCCGATCGTCCGTCTCGGTGACCGCGTGATGAGCCGCTTTCACGGCCAATTGACCAGAGCGAGTGTCTGTGTGTGTCCTAGCAGCTGCGCACTTAGCACTGTGTGTGTGTGTGTGTGTGTGTGTGTTCGGCTGATACAGGGTGACGGAGGTAGAAGGACAGTAACATATGCACTTCTTCAAAAATATAATCTAATGCATTTCATCTCAGAATTCAAAGAGATACAAACTGAAAAAACTATTTGCATTGAAAAAATGACATTTACAATTAAACATTTTATACTCAGCTATAAATACCTTACTGTAATGCAAAAACATCTCATTATTCACATTTAATTTCACATTTAATGTAAAGAAAATATTTTTATAAATGCATATATTATTTACAATTTTATTTTATATTATTTACATTTTAAAACACAGTCAAAGTAGTTTTTGTTGTGCATAATTCATATAATTTATTATTTAAATGTTATTAAGTTGTTATATTTACTGTAAAGTATATATATGTGTGTGTGTGTGTGTGTGTGTGTGTGTGTGTGTGTGTGTGTGTGTGTGTGTGTGTGAAGAAAAGTATATATTATTTAAATTACATTTTAAAATTATTGAAAGTATATACATAACAGTATCTCAATGTAAAGATAATAATGGATTATTAAAAAATACATATATTTAAATTATATTATTTAACACGCATTTTAAAACATTTGAACATATACATCACAATTTTTGCAAAAACATCTTAAAAATGTGAAGAAAATGATTTGTTTAAATAATGTATATTTAAATGATATTATTTAAAGTACATTTTAAAGCACTTTTGAGATTATATATAATAGTAGTTTTTCAAAACCATTTCATAACATGAAGAAAATAATATATTATATAATTTAAAGTAATATTAAATTACGTCTTAAAACACTTTAAGTTTTTGTTGTCTAGAATTTACTTTGTGCTATACTTATTTTTAATTATTATTACATTTTATTAAAATTATATTATTTAAAGTAAATTTTAAAACACTTGTAGTTTTTGCAAAAACATCCCATAATGTGAAGAAAATAATTAATTATTTAAAAAAATAATATTTAAAGAACATCTTCAAACACAACTGAAAATGTACATCAAAGCAGATTTGGTGTACATCATTTATTTTATGCTATATTGTATTATTTTAATTATATTATTTAAAGCAACACTATTGAAAGTAGTTTCTCAATGTGAAGGAAATAATATTTTGTTTAAATAATGTATATTTAAATTATATTATTTAAAGTACATTTTAAAATAGAAGTATACATCACAATAGTTTTTGTTATTTAATTTATTTTATGCACATTGAATAATAATAAAAATAATAATAATAAATTTGTCTGCACAAGATGATTTTCATTAAATAATGACTGTTTTTTTTTTTTTTTGCATTGCATTACGGTAAAAAGAATTTAGAGGGAAATGTGTTTAAATCTCATCACGATGGCAAGATTGTAATGAAAATAGGCATCATTTTCAGAATGCAAAATAAAACAATGTTGTTGATTTTGACGTGCATCATGAACCTGAGCTGTTTTTGTGAGATGAACCGAGTGATTTCTGCTGCTGATTGTAGTTCTTATCATAACAGAACATTTGCATTTGTAATAGCAGACCATGCATTTCACTCAGCGCAGTCTGATTATGATCTCACGCTGGAAGTCCATCATTAACATCTGAAATCAGCTCGATCTGATGTCCACTGTGTCTGTATCATGTCCCATCTGCTCCCTCGGAGCCGCTGCTGTTTTGAAATGAAAATGCATTTGTAATGTAGTGATTGTGGAGCACAGTCACAGGTTGTGAGTGAATACGGTGTGTGTTTGTGCAGCTATCCGTACAGTGAAGACTCCAGTCAGGGAAAGCAGTACATGAACACTCGATGTCCATCCTGGTGTGACCGCATCCTCATGTCCGCCTCGGCCAAAGACCTGCTCGTCAAGGTGAGATGAGTACAGTTTAAACACATCCTGACACAACCTGATCGATTGCATTGAAATATAATACTATAAACCACATTAGTGCACACTGACTGTAATCAAAATCACACAGTTCCTCATAAGTTATGCTTATTTCATATGCAGATATATATTAGCCTTAAAGGAGACACGCCCCTTAAATGCAATGTTTAAATCAGGCCAAAAAAAAACCTTTTATTTCTAAATGATGAGTTTAAGATGTTAAAATCTTACTGGCATTATACGTGAACAAAAGGAAACAATATAAAATAAAAAAAAGTCTTTGAGTTTTCGGGAGTGTCAAGTGTCTTTAGCTTCATTTTAAACAAAAAACATGGACAGAAAGAAATGAAACATCAGTGGAATGTGTTGATTTCTGTTCACTGGGTTTCTGCGGGGTCCTAAAAAGATGTTAAAGTCTTAATAAACCCATCCAGCTCACAGCAGAACGTGGCTTTGAATTCATAACATGAGTCTCTTCCTCAGTGCTTCTGTCTTGTTCTCCAAGCGTCTTTAAATCAAGACGCATTCACTGGAGACGCAAACGTCCAGTTTTCTGAGAAAGATTTCTTCTGACTTTGAGTTCTTGTCTTCTGTCATTTATACTGTATCTCCAGTACCTGTGTCTTGTTTTATGAATCTTTAGACACTTGCCAGAGAAGCCTGAGTTTGTTTGCAGCGTGCTAAGTAAAATAGAATGCAGTGTTCTAGTGGTTCAGAACAGCTGGTCAAGCCTAATTATAATTATAATGCGTATCGATTAAGTTGTGAAGTGTGTTTCCTTCGAGATCTTTACATGCTCTTACTCTGAGCTGCAGAAGGGCTGTGTTAGTTGATCAGCACTCACGAGGTTAATGAAGAGATCCGCTCACTTACTGCGGCGCAGTGTCTGTCTCTGAGCCGAGCTGAGACGAGCGCCGGAGCCGTAAACAGCCTCATCTATCATGCAGCGCTCTGTTAGCTCCGCGGCGTGTTATTTTCTGCTCGCCGAGCCCTAACACGCCAAAGGTCCGCGGCGCCGCGTGCGCTGTAATGAAGAGCCAGTGAAGCGCGGGCGGAGGAACGCCCCGGCCCCACCGTCATTTGTTTATCTGTCTAAAGATTACGCAGCCCGAAAATCCACAATTTTATGCTGCCTTTGTAAATTATCAAGCCTGCGTTTGATGAATGTGTGGAGGCTTTGGGAGCTCTTTCACAAACCACTTCCTAAATAAAGAAACACACCGAAGAGCATCTACAGAAAACACTGCACAAGAGAGAGGGACAAAATCATTTAATAAAAAAAAATCAATGCAATTTCAGATCAATATAATTGAAGAAAGAAAAGTAGTAATAAATGAATTATAAAACCAAAAAATAAAAATGCAATTTTAAAAAACATAAATTAAATAAATTAAATAAATAAACAATATTAAAACACAAAGTAAAAGTAGTAATAAATAAATACATAAATAAGTGGATGGAAGATATTGACAAGAAGAGGAAACTTTATTTTACAAAAATTAAAAAGTAAAAAAATACAGTTTTAAATAAATATAATTTAAAAAGGTAAAAATAGTAATGAATGAATTAATAAATAAAACAAAAATTAACATAAATAAAAAAATAAAATACATGCAACTTTATTTAATTTAATCAAGTAAAGGTAGTGATTAATGAAAAATAAAATTTCTCATATTCTTTAAGAATCGGTCACATTTTTTAAAGCTGATTAAAGAATAAAATTTGAGACGTGAGTCTACCTCAGTCAAAAAAATGTAGAGAGATAAATATAAATATTTCTGTTTATGGATAAAAAAGAAAAAAGACCAAACAAAAAGAAATTGAATATATATTCCTTAGATGTTTAGGAGGATCTTTTAAATGTAACTAAAGATTTAAACATGGGAGTATAAATTTGATCAAAACTTTGGAATAAATGGACAATAAAAGCATAAATGTGTTAATGTTTCATCCTCACAACTACGAAGTGGACAGGAGCTGGGAACATCGGCATATTTAGACCTTTATATTTACAGATGTATTCTGATGTGATTCTCATCAGTTTCGTGTGAGTTTAGTTCGGCTCAGAAACACAATCTGTGTGCGCTGCATCATCTCTGTCTCGCGCCGTTCAGAGCATTATTTTCAATTGAGATAAATGTGATTAATGCTTTCTCTGCACTTCAGATATGAAAGAGCTCCTGAATTCTGATTTACTGGCACTTAAATATAACCATGTGAGAGCTCTTCTGAGTATTTCAGCTTCATGCATGTGCTCGGTGTCTGTAATCATATTTGTGTGTGTTTGTGTTTTGCAGCCAGAGAATGAGGAGAAATCAATAACGTATGACAACATCGGACCCAGCGTGTGTATGGGGGACCACAAGGTACAAACTAGTTTGTGTGTGTGTCAGTGCAGATATACTTGGGTGAGAAAATGTGAGTTAAATCTGATTAAACCTAGAAATAATTCAAAAGTAAATCATTTTTTTTATTACTGTTCTTAAGGTTATTTATTTATTTATTTCAGCTGTTCTGAATGAATCAGTCACATCAAACATTCAGGAAAATTAATCCTCAATAAATAAAATAAAAATAAAAAAGCAAGCTTCTCCAGTAAGCTTTATATTTCTTTAAAAGTCCACACAGTGCAGCGAGATGAATGACGGAGCTCAGTGCAGAAGATACAGACACTCCTGACCAATCACAGATCAGTATGCAAATACATTCCAGAATGAACACCAATCAGAATTCAGTATGAAACACCTCTGCTGCTAGATGAACTGGAGATCCTAACAGTGTGAAGAAGAGATTTCAAAACGGTTTTATAAAGAAACTAAAAGATATTGAAAACATTTACTTGAGAACTATTCTTATTCTAAATGACTTATGCTTCTGAATATGATATTCTGAATAGTCATGGTTATCTTAAAAATACCTTTTTAAAAAATCTATTTATTTAGTATGTTTTATTTATTTATTTTTATTATATTTTTGGAGTTTTTCCATCAAGTGGTTAAAGCTGAATTATAAAGAATAAAATGCAATATTTTGGGAACAGATGATATCTTCAGTTAAAAACTTTTATTTTATTTTATTCTTAAATCTAGATCCTAAATCTTTGTTTTTAGATCAAATCCTCATAGAGAGAAAAGTTTGTGTGTGTGTGTGTGTGTGTGTGTGTGTGTGTGTGTGTGTGTGTGTGTGTGTGTGTGTGTGTGTGTGTTTGAACCAGACAGACACACACTTGCCAAAATCACATTCTGATGTTCTAGAAATGTCAGTGAATTTTTCACCCATGGAAGAAGAGTTGAGACAGAAGTGTGTGTGTATGTGTGTGTGTGTGTGTGTGTGTGTGTGTGTGTGTGTGTGTGTGTGTGTGTGTGTGTGTGTGTCTCTGTTCAGAGCAGCTCATCTCAACTAAAGAAAGAGCTGGCGTGTGATGGTGATGAAGTCTGTGTTTGTTGTGTTCTCTGCAGCCGGTGTACTTGTACTCTCGGTTAAACACAGGAGCAGGTAAACCTCACGCACACAAGCACAAGTGTTGTGTGCTGCAGTGATCCGGTAAATAGATCTGCTTTTACTCTTATTTTATTCTTATTATCATTATGACTTTATGATGATGTGCAGAAGCCGTGTCTGATTCTCATGATCTCTGTGTGTGTGTGTGTGTGTGTGTGTGTGTGTGTGTGTGTGTGTGTGTGTGTGGACCAGGAAAATGGTGCCAAAGGGTGGAGAAGATTTCATGAAAAGCGTCCCTGTGAGAAGCTCTGACACGGGTGGATGGACACACACACACACACACAGAGGACCCTGTAAAGACTTTTCAGCAGGACTGACCAGTCGCATTTGTCCAGTGCATGCAATCACGTCCATAGAAACGACACACTGAGTTCATGAATGCTTCACGAGTCGAGATCATGGACACACACACACACACACACAGATGTTCCTCTGACGTCTCTCAGCCTTGTTTCCCAAACTCTAAAAGAACATCAGAAAAACTCTACAGATTTTAAAAAGCATCCGTGCAGTTTTTAGACGTAACATTACGAGCTACTTCCACACAGTATGTAAGATGTTTTAAAAAGTGCAATGCGAAGCCAGTTGTTGTATTTCTCTGTGGTTAGGTTTATTTGTACATGCTGATTTTAGTGCTGTTTGGAGATTTCGAGTCTTTCTCTCTCTTAGAATAGATAGATATATTCTGTTCAAGCATTCGGATGATTTTCTTTCTTTCCTGACTCTTGTTTATCTTGGTTTTTTCTTGATTTGCTGTGCCGCATACAACCGCCGAGTCTCATTTTATATACTGTACTTTTTAAAGAGATGATTTATAATGCGTACCAAAACTATTATAAGCTGACATATTGATACAAACGGCTGCTTTGGGTGTAAAGTTGAAATGTTTGAATAGTTTTAAAGAAACGACTAAATCCGCATCATCATAAGCAGAAAATGCTGATTTATATATATATATAGCCAATTTTTTTTTTCTTTTAAGAAGTGCCATAAACCAAGCAAGTATATAAGATAGTTTCAGTAGCAGTTCTTACAGTGCTGTTCTTATTCTAACTTATTTCTGTGTAATAATGTTAAGGTTGAAATGTGATATTTTAAATAGGCCTGGGTATCTTAAATAGCTGTATCCTTTTTTCCTTAGTTTTTTTTTCATATGATTTCTTGTTATTATATTATTGTGTGCCAACTATTGAATTATTGAGATACGATGGCATTGTGCAAATACACTCAAATCAAGGCCCAGGAGAAATCTCTGTACACTTTACGTGTGTGTTTTAGTCCTGAGTAACAGTTTTTCCCAACACTGTCCACACTACAGAGTCATCGAAGCGTTCGACTGATTCTTGATTTCTGAATCGCCGTCAGTGGGAATGAGTTTGTGTTGGTTAAGTGTGTTTTTCCCAGCAGGTCAGCTGATAGGATCCACTCTTTTCTTTAAGCAGATAGCGATTAGACCTCCAAAAGCAATAAAACCATTAGAACTCAGTGAATGAATGAATGAATGAAGCAGTGCCTCTTTGTCATCAATAACACCATGAGATCCACAAACAAGCCTTTCACATTTACATGCATTTGCCATCATTGGTGGTCCCTGAGAAAAAAAAAAAAAAAAATTATATATATATTTATGATATTGTGTGTTCATTTTGATCAAACTATAAAAATCATTATATAACTGAATATACGATGATATTATCATTTGTAGTGGCTGAATATCTTTGTTTAAAAGTGGAAATACTCATAACTGACAGCAGAAACTCTCACAAACAAAGGTCGGGAATATATCTTTCTTTTGCATGTAAGTATATTTCTATGCACGTTTTAAGAACATTTATTGAAAAAAAAAACATGGCAACAACGCGATATTCGTTACGATTAATATCGAAATCATAGTCTATTACTATTTAAAAATAAATTGCATATCACAAAAAAAAAATTGTAATAGTTGATGCGGTCACGAGAATAACACCGACTGAAAAGATGTAATAAATACAAATATAAACGAATCTATAAATGCATGTTTAAAGAGCTTTTACTGATTATCTTCATCAGTCCGGGCTCTTAAAAATAAAACCTCATGGTCTGTAAAAAGACTAAATACTCCTATTACATCGAAATTAGTTTTCCCTCTTTAAGCGCGTACTCGTCTTTAAATGAACGCTTGTAATCTCAAATTATGTAAGATTTTTATTATCATTACTATAGAATATTAACGCACAGATGCCTATAAAATAATATGCATTTGCAACAATTTCCTCCACACACAAATGCGCTACAAACAACCAATAAACATTAAATTAAAAAAAGGACCAGGGCATATTTAAAACATTGGCTTGTTAAATAATTTATTGATGATACAAAGTTTTTTCTTCCGTCCTCACGGAAGCGATAATATTCTCTTCGTCAATATTTATGTCCATATCTGTATATTTTCCGTGTTGTGAGGTAAAACATAAACTCCAGCGGCCAAAAGGACATTATTAAAACAAATTCTATTCACATCATTTACAGCTCTGGCACTTATTTATACACTTTGTGTTTCCAAAATAAAGAAGTGGAACTTTGAGGCGGAGAAGGCGTTATTCTTCTTCGATCGAAGACCGAAATTATCTTAAAGATGATGAAGATGATGATGCTTTAATAACATAATTTACTCAGTAAAAAATATATATACATCTCACGTCCACTTCTAACTGTACAACCGCGTTCAGAGCAAAGCAGAAGCAGCGTGAACAGTGTTTATACCCTGCTTAATTCTGCCTCGTTCTCCAGAAGAATCTGAAGCAGATAATGAAGATGATGATGAAGAGTCTTTTGCTCAGCTTCATCACAAAGTGTCCGAGCTGTTGCTGCACGGGCTGATGAGGGACAGGTTACTCGTCTTGTGCTTTTTTAACAGTCTCGTGATTTTCTCGTCGTCGGAGTTCGGATCCAGAGGTTTGTTATATTCATCATCATCCTCGTTCTCTGAGCTCTCCTTCATCTTCTCCGTCTCTGAGTCGTGTTTCTTTTTAGCCGTGGCCATCTCAGCCGCGTGTCTCTTGCGCCATTTGGTTCTTCTGTTTTGAAACCAAACCTGAGAAAGACAAAATAAGCGCTTCAGCACACTGTCCATATGCGTGATCAATTATTATTATTTAAAAGAAATGCAATAGTTGCACGCAAGTGAAGTGAAATCAATTAAACCAAGCAAAGTGTGCATGATGAACTGATTCAAATAATAAAAGCAAATCCATGTTGACCAGACAGTGTAAATATAGCCTGCTAGATGCTGTGCAATACTGACAGTGATGTTTTTTGCTTAAAAATATAATAATAATTATAAATTAATGCTCCAACAGTTTTGCCGAGAGTGACTTTCGCAGATAAAATAATATTAATGTTTGCATTAAGAGAGAGAGAAATAAAAACGTTTTTATTAATAAACCCCGCCTGTGTTTACCTTGACTTGGCTCTCGGTCATTCCCAGAGAATACGCGAGTCGAGCTCGCTCCGGACCGGCCAGATATTTGGTCTGCTCGAAGGTTTTCTCCAGGGCGAAAATCTGCTGTCCGGAAAAAGTTGGTCTGGAGTGTTTCTTCTTTCCATCCTTGTCCAGCATCATGTTTGCCTGAGCTGGAGAAAACAAGACAAGGTCAGCCAGAGATAAACTCAGAACGAGACAATCAACTTTGACCCGCAAGTGTCAGAAACCCCCGGTGAAACTCACCCGGACAGGGGACCCGCGGGTCTCTCCAGGGCGAGCCCTGCATCATTCCCGGCCAGAAGATGGGCGCCCGCCCGGGCAACTCCGTCAGCGGTTTGGGGTACCGAGACACGGCCGCAGGGTTGAAGTACATCCCCGCTGATGTCAAGCCGTTGATCCGGGGAAAGCCCGACAGCAGCTGTCCCGCGGAGGTGATGGGTCTCCCCAAAATATCGCTTATTCCATGCGGCGTTCCCAGCGCGATCTGAGAGTTCAGGTTGCTAAAAGAAGGAGCCTTGAAGCCCGCGGGGTTCTGCAGGGCGTACGGAAATAAAGAGGTCTTCATCTCGGTCATGTTGTGCAGCGCAGCCAGAGGAGTGCTGCCCAGAACGAACGCACTCTGCCGGTTACCATCCATCTGCCCGACCGCTAACATCGGTGCGCACGAACCGCAGGATGCACCGCGTAAAAAGTACAACAGCGCACACAACTCGACCACTCATCCACTGGAACCAGAAGTCAAAGTCCGCGAATGTTTCCCATGCAAAAGAGTTTCACGAGCGTCCCGATCAGAATCCGGATGCCGGTCGTCGGCAGATCTCACGCCCGCTTTGAGTGCTGCGATCGCCCGCATCTGAAGCGCCGTCCTCCGCTCAATGGATTCCAGCGGAGAAGGCTAGCAGATAACCGCGCGAGCGCGCGTCTCCCATTGGAAGACTCTAAGTGACGCCGCGCTCTGATTGGAGGACGCGAGGCGGCGGATTTGCATGTGACAAAGCCGCTCTTCATCAAGCGCGCCGTTAATGACGCGTCGCACTGTAGAAAGCATCGTTTCGACATTTGACACAATAGACGCGTTTACTTTATGACGCTTGCAGAGTGAGTACAGTACACTAACCTCCACACAGCTATCTAATAACGCTACTGTACCTCTCACCCCGCTCGCTTTAGAACAAATAGCTATTTAACACTTTGACGCGTTCTCAGCGTGCGATTTACAGTTAAAACGGGCGATTCGTTTATTAAAACTTCTAAATAAAACTAAGTAAAAGCTTATAAATAAAACTGATTTGAAAACAATTATTTATAGGCTACGCGCAGTATGTTTTTTATTCTTTATTACAACCTAAATTATTACTTTATTATTATTATTATTACTGAAAACATCGCTCCTCTTAGGCTATAAACGCGCAAATACCTCTTAGTCAAACTATACATTTTAAAAATCTGATATAACTGGCATAATAAAATATGAATCACATAATTTGGGGTTAAAAAAACAAATAATAATGTAATGTTTAAATGCACTCGGCATCATAAGAGATTTAAGTCGTGCTTTTTAAAGTCAGCAGCAGTATTAAACTCTCCGATGCTTATAATATCCGAGACATTTCTCCTGGTCTGAAGATATTATATGCAGTTATTAAGTGGACCCGGTTGTAAATTTGCATTGCTAATATTCTCGTGAACTGTTCTGTAACATGCATGTTGAGTGTGTCTTGTCCTCGCTGCTGGTCTGATCTGAAGACACAGAGAGCATGTTTTATGGACACGAGTGAAATATGACTGTGCTGGAATAGAAGAGGCTTCAGCATTATTTAGACCTGTTTGAAATATGACTATGACTTTACACTTATTCAGTTATTTATTTATAGGGCTAACAAACAAAAGGGTTAATTATGGACAGTTTGTTTTGTGGTTATCATTTACGTTTATTGGTCTATCACACTGACCAAAGCTCATGGATGTCAAAGCAGCTCAGAAACGGGTCATCTTTTTTTTTTTTCTTTTTTTTTTCCTCAGTTGGGTAATTTTATTTTATGAGTTGTCTAATAATTCTAATGTCGTTGTAAGTCAGCTGGAGTGTAATGTAAATCTCAATCAGTCTCTGTTCGCGCGCATTAAATCACTGCACTATTATTCATTTATTACTACTATTATTTATATTTTACCTTTCTCATGGTTCCCGTCCAGATTCAAAGGCTTGGTTATAATTACATTACATCCAGATCATGTTAAGGTTTTTGTAGACACATGACTGTGTTTTTATTGAGTTATGAGTCTTTGCTTTGGGATGCGTGTGAAATGATCTAATATATAATCACGCTGTGTAAACAAATATTTCTACTGCATAAACTGTAATAACAGTATCAGATGAGTTTGAAAAATAAACAATAAACCCTAATCTAAATCTTACTTGTGTATTTTATTAAAATGCTTTGAACCAATAGGTTAATAATAAGAAGAAGAAGAAGAGGTTCTGGTACTGTTGTATTTGCACATTTGACTATTTGCCCCCCAGTAGCCTATTATAGGCTGTAGTCTGCATTGAAACATTAACTAAAGATTAGCATTTTTATTATTGTCGTTTTTGGACAGTATGTTTTGTTAGAGCCGCGTTTTCAAAGCATCAAACATGTTAATTCATTAAACAGCAAGCCTGTAACCCTCGTTGAGTTACTGTCTGCGACACCCCTGCATTCATTTACAGGGAAACAGCGGCATCTTGCGGCCAGATCGAGAACTGCACTTCGATCACTGAAGATACACTGCCTCTTCTTTATATCGCAAACATGTTACTGTAAGTCGTGTCACACTACACTGCACTGATTTCAAGGTACTGTCTAACTATAATCTGATATAATATGCTCCTTTAAATGGTTCTTATATCTAACATTAATAAAGTCTGCAATCTCTCTTTTCTCTGAGCATCTGTCAAGACCTTCTTTCACTTTGTCTCTGGTTCTTCATATCAACTCTATATTTCTGTTAATGCGACAGCTTATGAGACTTCCCTGTAGTCTCTAGATCTTTATAACCCTCAATTTAGTTTTCTCATTTTGTCCTGACCATGAAAATACTATATATCAGATCTAAATAATGTATTCTGAGCACAATGAATTGAGTTACTGCTGTTTTATTTTGAGGTTCAATCTGTTTTTAGGAAGAACAGTGGTCAAGCTGTTTTTTTTATGATTATAATTACAGATTAAATTTCTAAACATTGTAATGTAACATTATTTATTGACAGTTTGTATTTTTGTTGTTCAACTGCATCTCTAAGCCCATCTTCTTAAATACACATTATTCCTTTAAAATAAAGCATTATATATGTTGCAGTTCTTAATTTTAAACTTCTAAATTTTCAATTCCCCATAACAAAAATTAATTAATTAAAACATACACACACACACACATATATATATAAAATCAATATAAATGGAATATACTGTGTAGCATGTTCCATCAGAAAGGGCCTGATCTCTCTAGTGTTGTATAAAGTAAATCTGATGCACAATGTCAGCTCTGACTCAATGACACACAGCCAATTAAACCCTTATTTTACATTCACACATCATTTTAACTGTTTTTCTCCAGTGACTTCAAAGTTCATCCAAGCCATGCATGTTATCAGTGCATGCATTCCCTGGGAATCGAACCCATGACCACCGTTTGAGCTCCATGTAAAAACAATGTAAACCTCGAATGCAACATGAGTTGCTTTGAATGAAAGCATCTGCCAAATGCATCAGTGTAAATATTAGCTACAGGTCATATTAATATCAGCTTGTGAATGTTCAAAGAGCTCGTGTTATGAAGAGCTTCCTTCCTGAAACAGCACAGCACTCTCCAGATCCCTCCTCTCTCTCTCTCCCCTTGATTCACACACTGCACTAACACCTGTACCGTGTGTGTGGCACACACACTCTTTCTCACACACACACACACGCTCTCTCTCTCACCCACACTTACTCTCTCTCTCTCTCTCTCTCTCTCTCTCACACACACACACACACACACACACTCTCTCTCTCACACACTCACACTCTGTCTCACACACACACACACACACACACACACACACACACACACACACACACACACACACACACACACACACACACACACTCACACTGTCTCACACAGACTCTTACACATACACACACTCACTCACACACACACACACACTCTTACACTCTGTCTCACACACACTCTCACACTCATTTAAACAATTTAAGTCCACTTAAAAATTCATTTACATTTTTTTCACACTCACAAGCAATTTAAATATTGTTTTCTATAAATATCTAAATATAATAAATATTTCAATAAAAAAAGTTAATATTTCATTTTAGACAATTTTTTTTGTCTCAATTTCACAAATAAAAACAGTTCCAGTTAAAGTCGCAGCAGAACTGTTGTGCATCTCTGATCAACACACAGCAGTGATTCGTTACTGAATGAATCC
Organism: allo-octoploid hybrid of Carassius auratus x Cyprinus carpio; assembly: GCA_024542945.1. NCBI lineage: Eukaryota > Metazoa > Chordata > Actinopteri > Cypriniformes > allo-octoploid hybrid of Carassius auratus x Cyprinus carpio. Next base: position 28,340,066 of record CM045036.1, on the reverse strand, counting down.
ACATTACTGAACAAATCGAGTGAGTCATTGATTCAGTGACTCGTTCATAAGCAGTCACTCGCTTTGTTTCTGAATGAATCAGCTGCTTGAACAAATTGGTTGAATGAATGTTTTACTGACTCACATTTATGCATGGTTATACATCAAAATATGTCTTTCTAATGTTATTTATTTTTGTATTGTCTATTCAATAGACTTCAGAGAAAAATGATGTGTGATTAATCAGCAAATCATGAAATTAATTAGATAAAAATTTCAATCACTTGAGAGCCCTGATTCAAACAACAGCTGACTGCAAACACATCCAGTAAAAACAGATTCTGATGTGTCTCACGGGAATGACCGCACATGGATGATATATGACAAAATACATATCTGAGGACGAATCAGATTCATTCATCCGCAGCGTCATCGATGCTGAGCTCCTGAACTGCTAAAGAAGCTTCATACAGTATCTCTATTACAGTGTTAATGATGTGATGTACATCGAAGGACAGATGACAAAAAACAAACATGTCAAAATAAAAGTGTGTTTATTTACATTTCTTTTAAATGACCAACCACACGGTCAACTGTTACAGCAATTTCTCAGTCAAAACTGTTTAAAAGAAAATCACAAACCAATTTTTTTTTCTCAAAAGAACTATTAGAGCTTATATAGCGGGCTCATTCTGTTGTACAGTGTTCAAACAAGCACGGAACAAGTGCTTTAGATAAACGAATTTCAAACATAACTGGAGTATAAAGAACAGTGTGCCGCTGGGAACGAGCTCCGGTGTCCGGTCACTGGCGTTTGGGTCGGCCGTCCGGCTTGTATTTGATCAGAAGACACAGAGACGTGAGACCGAACAGGAACGTCTGAGCGACCCACAGCAAGCGTGTGGATGTGCTGTCGATGCCTTTATCACTGCACACACACACACACACACACACACACACTGATCAACACAGTCCTGCATCTGTGTGAGCAACCTCCACAGATCTGATGGTCTGTACTGCCACCGTGTGGTTGAAAACATGAAACACAAGGCTCTTACCTGCAGAGCTTCAGCGCAAACAGAACCTCGCACACATGGATGACAAACATCAGAAACCATCTGAAACACAGACGGACGAAACAAACATCATCATCATCATCATCTCTGAGCTCTCTGTGTGAATAACAGCACTCACTCACCCGTAATACAGCGCAGGATAATGATAGTCCACGAAATACTTGGCCAGAGCGCCGAGAGGACCCAGAAGGCCATACGGGACGTCCTGAGGCCAGAACGCAGTCCACTGAAACAATGAAAACATTATTTCACGAGACATTAGTGGATCATCTGTGGGTTTGTGAGGCTTTATGTTGTTGTAATATGTAAAATGTAATATTTAACACACTTCATGATGAAGACTACAAAGTATGGGATACATTTTAGTAATCTAGTAAAGTATTACATTACCTAATATGTGACCCTGTACCATGAAACCAGTCTTAACTGTCAATTTTGACGGCAAGCCACTGATTTAATCACTGAGTCATTCATTCAATTGATTCGTTCGAACGGCTGAATCATTCAGGAGTGAAGCGAGTGACTCTCTTTATGAACTGACGGAACTCTTTAATCCCGGAGAACCGAACTTCCCGTCACTAATGTTTCATCTCCCGGGATGACAGAATCAACGTCATTACGTTAGCGTTAATTCAGACGAACTGTCCGGAAGAACCAGTTCGCAGAAAAGAACCGGATTTCCAATCACTAAAGAGCGCGCGCTTCCAGCGTGGCTACATTTGAAATTACGAACCTGAGCGCGCCAAACCGCCCTTAATTGAATCTAATGGGCTTCAGCTGGTTTAAATTTGAATTTTGTCAGTTGGAGTTTGAATAGTCTTGGCTCATCTTAATTTTTTTATGAAAACCATAATTCTGATCAATTAGAAATATATAACGTTATATGTAAAACTAAAGAACAGTCCGAAGATCTGGCCCGGGTTTGCTGGAGTTAGAGTCAGCATATTTAGTAATAATAATATCAATAATCAAACAACGGTTTCTCTGAGAGTCATATCAGTCATTGTTATGGAAAGTTAACGGTATTTCTGAAAGTCTCCTCCGGCGCTTCAGAGTTTCAGCTCACCGTGTGAAGAATAATATAAATCGACACGATCACCATCCAGAACGGACCGGTTCTCCTGAAATACGAGCAACCGTCACTCTCGGCCATGACGAGTAACTGAGTCGCTACCGTTACCGTGAACCGCTCCGGTGTCCTCTCAGACGCTCAACGGTCAGTCAGTCACCCTGACCTCTCAGCACCGGAAGTGACGGACCGCCACACAAAATAAAAGTCACGCATTTAAAAGCTAAAAAAAAATTGTGTACATAATGCAAAACAATAATCATGGTATTTTTAAAGTTCCTTGCTTTGAACAATATGCTGAACAAACAGCAGGGTTTCTTTGCCTCTCACAGCTTCAGCTTCAGTGTCTCCTGTGTAAATACATCGTTTCTGTTTATGTTGTTTATTCACCATGAACCAAAACTTCACCATTTATGACAAAGTTGCTTTGAACAGTTTAAGCACTAATCCAGTGCTGATATTTAGTTCTAAACCAGGGGTCCAGAGTCCACTGTCAAGATGACTTAAAATAAGACAAAACAAGCATTAAAATAACAAAACAGGTAAATTAAAGATCTTTCTCATTTAAAATGTTTTTGTCTTTTAAAAACCAGAGTTAAAAAAAAAAAAAATTCTGGACCTGAAAAAAACAAATAAATTAATAAAATCTTAAAATGAATATACTTTTACAATAATTATATTATTTTTTTCACAAATAATTACATAAAAACAACTGGTTTAATTAAGTTAAAAAAAAGATTGAAATGATAATAGAAAATATATATATTTTTTTAATTTAATGAGAAAAATAGATACATTTTCACAGCTCAATTCAGTGAAATAAATAAAAGCAATTTTTGAATTTAGTTAGAAATTAAGAATTTTCTTTCTCAGATTTTTTTTATTTAATTAGAAACTTTTTGAATGTATTGAAAAATATAGAAGGCATTTCATTGCACATCTGTTAATTATAATTATAATTATAATAATATATATATATATATATATATATATATATATATATACAGTTGTGTGGTAAAAAAAAACTATTCCCTTGTTCCCTTTTATTTACAACTTTAAAAGTGTTCTTATTTGGGAGGGTAGAAATTCTGAGAAATATATATATATATATATATATATTAGGGCTGTCATCACGATTAATCATATCCAAAATAAAAGTTTTGTTTACATAATATATGTGTGCATACTGTGTATATTTATTATGTATATATAAATACACACACATGCATGTATATATTTAAGAAGAATATGTTATGTTTATATATTAAATATATTTATATATAATATAAAATATAAGAATATAAATATATAAATGTATTTACATGTAAATATTTTCTAAATATATAATTTATGTGTGTGTATTTATATATACATAATAAATATACCCTGTACACATACATATATTATGTAAACAAAACTTTTATTTTGGATGTGATTAATCGTGATTAATCATTTGACAGCCCTAATATATATATATATATATATATAAAATGTTAAGTATTGTTATGGAAAATGAGAAAACCTTGGAGTCAAAATTGTGAGAGATTGCATAGATATTGTAATATGAATATTTACATAATATACACAGCAAATGAGATGTGCATAAAATCACCCCAAAACTTATCTTATTATTTACTCAGAAGACTAAAAGAACACGAGTGGTTTCTTATCTGCTGACGAGGCTGTTGGTAGACCTTGTTACTGGCTGAAATTCATCTGATTAATCATTTTATGGATATTTCAGACACTTCCAGACATGTTCTGTGTTGTCAAACCGTGTAAGCACTTTTTTCTTACAGTCTGAAAGAGCAGCGCTATTTAACAGCAGCGTGCATGGGGAGCGTTTTAATGAAGACGCCATGCTTCTGTTGAGAGATCATTAAAGATCTGTGTGGCTGAAATGCAGAGGATTTACCAGCAGCTGCAATAACACTGGCTTCTGATGCAGGGCTCATCTCCACAATTTGCTGTAGTGAACGCCTGGCTCTGCGGGAATAGCCTCAGACATCGAGAGGCTCTGTAAAGCCGGTCCACTAAGATATAAAGAGATCTCCAGGCATCAGACACCGGAAATTTTACAGCGGAACCCCTGGAGAGGGTTGTGATGGAGGCCCTGTTATTGGTTTCTGTTTAGGCACGTCGAGTCCCAGATCAGGCTAAACACAAGCAGCTAGAGAGTAAACAGATATGACATTCTGAGAAAAATACACTGAAAACACGAGCCGGTGTCACCGGAGTCCAAACACAGACTACTGATCAGATCAGGAATCAGCAATCGGTCCGTCAGGTCAAGATGCATTACATTGGTGTTTATTGTGCAGGTTGTCATTAAATCATATACAGTTTAAAAACTGTAATTCAAAATGCAGTGTTGTATTTCTGTGACCACTCAAAGGGATGTAAATGAGTGCCACTGATTATGTGGCTCTTTGTAGGGAGTTGTAGAGAACAAAATCAAATCAACCCAATTTCATTTTAGATTTTTTTCTGAAGAAACACAAACATAAATAGTAACGAAAGCCAAAATATTAAATGTTACAGATGAATATTAACTGAGTAATCCACAATGTTTTGTAAAAACAGAATCATCTGAGATTCAGAGTCAAATTACAGGAGGGTAAAATGACTTCTGAAACATGGCATTATATCATTATTTTATTTGTACACAGAGATTGGTAGTTCTGTTAGTAAAATCTGTTGACTTTAGCAGTCTTTGTTGCATTATTTGCCAATGGTGACCATTCAAAAATGGGAAAAAGCACTTTTTGTGTGTTTTTTCCTAATGTTTACGTGCCTGCAGCTTAAGAAGTATTAAAGTTATCTTAATATCATTTTAGATTTTCACTCTTAACAATCTTTTCTTTTGATATCTTAATTTGTAAGGCCCTATATGGTTAAGCTCCAGAGATATTTGGGTTTCAATATGACTCAATGCGTAAAAAAGCACTTTTTAAAAATAAAGTTTGCATGCCTGTAACTTAAGACGTCTTTTCCCAAAGTCTGCGCATGTGTAACTCAATGAGTATTAAAGATATCTCAACAAGACTTTAGATTTTTTAAGTCTCTATATGCTTTAGTCCCAGAGATATTGGGATCTCAATGTGGCTCCACGTCCAAATTGTTGAATTTTACCCTTTTTCAATGGCCAAAAAGCAATTGTGGGTTATCTGCATACAGCTGATTCTTATTGTGTTTAAAGAAGAATGTCTGAAGAACAAATAGCGTTGAAACTAGAAATGTAGCTTCTTCCCCCTCTATCAAAACAATTGCACAGGACATGCATGTCTGAGTGCCAAAAATAATCATTTTTTCCAAAGTTTGCATGCCTGTAACTCAAGAGTTATTAAAGATATCTCAATATAATTTTAGATTCTGGTTCTTAACAAACTTTTCTTGGGGTGTCTTCATTTTTAAGGCCGTATGTGGTTCAGTTCTAAAGATATTGGGATATCAATGTGGATCAATGTCGAATTTAGACAAAAAATATAAGCATTTTCTCCACTCAGACTTGTGGATCATCTATATATGTTGTAATATTTGTACATTCTCAGAGCTGATAACTTATGATTTAACATACAGCTCTCCATAGAGAGCGTTTAACTCTGAGAGAACTTCACACAGAATCAAAAGATTTACTGTTCATATTCTGTTCAGACCCCTGAGCTTCAGTAAACCCTCATGTACAGTACAATGTAAATAAATCTTGTAAATTGGATCAAATCTTCTCCGCCCCATTGAATAAGAAATGCATACGGTAGAGTTTGCAGACGGAGGTTCAGTGTCTTCAGAGTCACATCTTTGCCTTCAAAGCACCTAAATGCACATATTATATGCAGTAAGTACAGTAAACCGCTGAGAAGAAGCCTCCTGCTTCTCCTTTGTGCTGATCTGAGCATTTTGAACTCAAATTGGAGCTTTAGTATTCTTTGCAAAACTACTCAGTTTAGTGTAAGGGAGAAAGTTTTATTTTAAAATCAACAAAAGGCCTGACGGTGATCTGAATTGTTTTGTTCAGTGTTGGATTGAGACACTTATTTTGATGGAAAAGTTCAATTATCAATGAAAATTTTTATCATAATTTAATCAGAATCATGTGATTTTTTAATTAGTGAGAAAATAAAAGCGTTTTCTTAACTTAGTGAGAAAATACACTTTTGAATTTGGCGTGAAATTGGATGCAATTTTTTAAATTAGTGAGAAAACTTTCCTGACTCACACTTTTTGAATTTAGTAAGAAAATTATATTATAAATAATATAAAGAATCATCTTAATCTGAGAAAATAGAAAAAATTTTGAGTTCAGTGAGAAAAAAAAAATCATTTTCACTGCTTAGACTTTTTAAATTTGAGTAAATAGTTTTAACTTAGTTATGAAAAAGATGCATTTTTTTTTATTGAGAAAACAGAAGGAATTCTTTAATTTTTGAATCTGATGAGAAAATAGAAGCAATTTTTGAATTTAGCAAGAAAAATAGAAGAATTTTCACTGCTTAGACTTTTTGAATTTAGTCAAAAATGTAAACAATTTTTTACATATACGTTGCATAATGAATATGTGCATCAAAGAGGACAAACGCATCAGTCGTTGCATGTCTCATCATTATTTACAGTGACATTGAATTGAAAATCACAGTATGAGCATTCTGCTAATCACCCCTTTTGTGTTCCACACATAAAAAGTCATACAGGATTGGAACAATACTGTAAAATACACCAACAAATACATATTTTTCTGCCAGAGTTAATAATAATAAATTAAAAAAAAAGCTATTGGTAATATTGCTATACCTAAAATGGCACCTGAGCCTCAAACTGTATCACTTTTCGACAGTGAAAAAATATTTTTCACACAATTAAAGCTCATGTTTGGGTGTTTGAACGCACTCATTCATCCATCTGAAGCGACACAGAAAATGAAAGATGTGGCTTAATGCAACTCATAATGAACCTCATTATGTGCCATATTCATTTTGCATGCACATGAGCTGCTGTCTAACAAGCCTATATGTATTATAAACGCATTATGTTCACTTTCTTGCCTTCAAAGTCCAACAGTAGTGTTTTGCATGTTATATGCATATGGAGCTTTTACCTTTTGTTATGTACAGGCCTGTTTTTTTCATGTTGCCCACAAAAATCAGTGTTTGAAGCTAAACAATTGCTTTAAAAGCTCCTGTTTTAAAAAGATTTTAAATTATCTGCTATTTTTGACTAAAGTAATGTACCAACGACTCCTTGGCTGTGACCAAAATTACAAACTTCCTTATTATATATTGTAAGCGAGAAACAAAATGTGAGCAGAATAGAATAAGTACATGCAATTTCGGATGTAGCTGTAATGTTTGCCAATTTTAACTAAATCTAAGATCGGGTTTTGTGTATGCTTGCACTCTTTTAAAATGTTGCCATGTGCACTTATTATTTAAGCGCCTTCGTCTTTGTTGTTTGGGTTTGGCTCATAAAACGATCCAGTTTATGAATTTAATAAAGTGGGAAGGTGCAGTTCACAATATTTTAGTCTCATTTCTAAGATAAAGCATTTGAATTTATGTAGGTTTGTCACGGGTTTGTTCTTGTTTGCTGTTTTTTTGTTGTAGCAAGATCTGGCAACACAATCTTTTATTTATTTATTTATTTTTTTTGCACAGTGCATATAGAAGAGTAGAAACTTGTTTCCGCCGTGCAATAAAACACTTAAAAATGTAATTGTTCTTTCAAAAGTCTGACTTTTTTTCTCGCAATTCTGAGTTTATATCTCACATTTATATCTAAGTTTGCAAGATATAAACTCAGAATTGTGAGATGAAAAGTTGCAAACACCTTTTTAAATTTTAATTTGAAGGTGGCGGAAAAAACAGAATTGTGGTGTAAATTAAAAATTTCAAGAAAAAAGAAAAGATATGAACTATGTTATGTGTTTCTAACTAAAATCATTTTGTTAAATAAAGCTGAAAATAAACCTGAAATAAATTAAATAAAATATGAATATTAGATGAAAATCAGATACTAACCGAAAATTAGAAATGTCTTGACAACTATCAGAAAAAAGCAAATTACTAGTTTGAAATAAATAAAAACTAAAACCTAAACTTATAATTAAAATAAAAAAAATAATAATTTAAACCTAAATAGTTATATTTGTTATAATTACTAAACTAAAATTCAAACGAAAACTTTGAAATATAGAAATAATCTAATAATTCAAAATATGAATGTAATCTATAACAGTATATAAATAATACTAACATAACACTGGTGTAACCTTTCGGGAAGAATGCAGCCAGATGTACCTGCAGCTCACTGCTGCATGATCTTTGTTGTTGTAAATGTGTGAATGTGGATTAATAGGGATGCTGTGTGTGAAGCGCTGATCTCAGCAGGAGTTCTGGAGGTAGATGTTTCCAAGGTTTCCCAGTGAGGTCACCTTCTCTTTGTGTGGCTTTGTTCACTCCACCTCATGTGTCCTTGTCTGCCTCTTTCACCGCACCTGGGCTGGAATGAAATATGGATTTGCAGCTAGACCTCGTGAGAATGATTGTGGAAAAAGAAATTAAAGGAATAGTTCAGCCATAAAATGAAAATGTGCTGAAAATGTGCTCATCCTCAGGCCATGCAAGATCAGGATGAGTTTGTTTCTTCATCAGGTTTGTAGAAATGTAGCACTGCATCAGTGTCTCATCAATGGATGCTCTGCAGTGAATGGGTGCCGTCAGAATGAGAGTCCAAACAGCTGATAAAAACATTATAATAATCCACAAGTAATCCACAGCACTCCAGTCCATCAGTTAACATCTGCAGAAGACAAAAGATGAGACAAATCCAGCATTAAGATGTTTTTAACTCAAATACATAGAGTCTATAATCCATAATAACACTTCCTCCAGTGAAAAAGTGTTCTGGTGTGAATCAGGAGAGAAATCTGCACAGATCAAGCAGTGTTTAAACAGCTCTAAACAAATATGTGTCTGGATTTTGATGTGAGAGACAACAGGAGATGCACTTTTTCACTGGAGCAAGTGTTTATGGAAAAACATTTAAAATTTTGTTCTTGAAACACAACGACTTTATTACAAGTTTTCTGGAAATTTAACGAGTTTAATCACACATTATAATGAGATTAATCTCAAGATGGTTTTATTTTTTTATTATTGCTTGGCTCTAATCCTCTTCTGTAAGCATCAGCACCAGCACGTAACAAATACACACTGATTCATGGGGACTCGTGTCACATGGGGACCTAAACTGTGCTTATAAATCATACAGAATTAGTTTTTTTTTTTTTTTTTTGAGAATGTAATAATGACTGTAGTTTTGTGTGTGGTGTAGGATTAGTGTAAGGGGATAGAAAATACAGTTTGTTCAGTATAACAACCACTCTGTGTGTGTGTGTGTGCGCGTGTGTGTGTGTGTGTGTGTGTGTGTGTGTGTGTGTGTGAGAGAGAGAGAGAGAGAGAGAGTTTAATCTCTGTCAGCACAAGGACACTGTGAGCGGACGAGGAGCGGTAGAAGTTTAGTCTGAGTGTTGGGTTTGCAGTAGTTAACATTCAGCCCAAACTAAACTCCAGTGAGACTGCATGAACTCTGCCTCATAACAGATGTAATAGATTTAGTGTTTCGACCCTGGTGCTGTTCCTGAGTCAGATTCTCCAGGCGTTCACAGGTCATTGTGATGGATGCTGCAAACATGAGGCTCAATGTGAAGGCCGACTCGGGTTGGATCTGTTTGGGACAATACTTAGACTTTCCTCTTCTTGTTTTTGTATTTTTTTTTTTTTTTTTTTTTTTTAAGGGCTTGTTTGGAAATACTTTTTAAATGCTGTTCTCTAAACCGAATCAAAATAGTAAATGCATTTTGAAAAAATACATTTTTTGTGCTTTGGTTTGTTGGGGTTTAAAAGACAATATTCAGTAATATTACAGATTTAACTGCACTTAAACTTAGGAACTATTATTGAACTGAACTGAATCAACACAATTGAGCTAAAGTGTTTTGCATTGTATAAATCATTTTATAATTAAACGTGACTTGATATTAAGTAGGAGATTATTCCTATAATGAATCATTTTTATTTTTTACTTCAGTTTATTTAAATAGGGTGAATAATGTTATCCTTATTATAACAAACAAAGAGTACACTGATGTAAATAAGAGTTTCATTAGTTATAGTTGCACGATTCCCTCTTGAAATAGCAATGGACGGGTCAAAAATATCGGTCAAGATAGATGTGCATTAAGATTAGAGCACCCTCAAGTTATTTCTAAGTCACCTTTTTCATGCATATTTATTTAGTGCGAACTGTTTAAAACTAATTGAAAATCTAAATTTGCAGTCTTTATACAAACCATTTCCCTCTCAAGCATCCATTTATTTACTGCTTATTTCTATTAGATTCATTATCAACTGGCAAATTTTCCTTGTCTCGGTTTGTAATTAGTGGCTTCAGCATACATTAGCTGTTAAACTCTCATTAGCGTCGAGGTTATTGATTTGCTCGGTGAGAGCGCAGGCTTGCTTTTCCCCAGACGTCTGCTTGTGTGTCCGCTGCAGAAAGCCAGATCCCATTCATCCCCATTTGAGCGGCTCTCTGCGCACACGATGGCTCATTTGCTCCTTGATAGAGATGAACTGGTCGGCACGGATCCAGCGAGCTGCGAGCGGCTGTACACGAGCAAATCCGGTTCGGAGGTGGACCTCTGGTCACTCGCAACCTCCTGAGCAATTAATTTCACTCATCGAGCAGAAAAGCCATGCGGCGAGATCGCATTAACACGGCATCTTCTGCCTGCTCTCAAAATGAAGACGTATTAGTTTGAGAGAACGGGAAAACAACAGCCTGTGAAACACCTTTTCTTTGTCAAGGGGTTTTAAACAACTGGTAACAGATCACCTTCTCCATGACGTTCTGTCTCAACTAAGAGGATGAACTCTTGATCCCATGATCAGGATGAGTGTGTTTCTTCATCAGGTTTGTAGAAATGTAGCACTGCATCAGTATCTCATCAATGGATGCTCTGCAGTGAATGGGTGCCGTCAGAATGAGAGTCCAAACAGCTGATAAAAACATCACAATAATCCACAAGTAATCCACAGCACTCCAGTCCATCAGTTAACATCTGGAGAAGATAAAAGATGAAACACATCCAGCATTAAGATGTTTTTAACTCAAATACATAGAGTCTATAATCCATAATAACACTTCCTCCAGTGAAAAAGTGCATCTTCTGTGGTCTCTCACATCAAAATCCAGACACATATTTGTTTAGAGCTGTTTAAACGCTGCTTGATCTGTGCAGATTTCTCTCCTGATTCACACATGAACACTTTTTCACTGACGGCACCCATTCACTGCAGAGCATCCATTGCTGATACACTGATGCAATGCTACATTTCAACAAACCAGATGAAGAAACAAACTCCTGCAAAACACATCTAAGAGAAGGGACTTGCAACAGTCCGCAGAAGTCTAAAGTTGTTCTCATATCTTAGATATTACTGGTATTTGATTTATATGACTTCCTGTTTTTGTCAAAGAAGATTGTTTTCTTAATCTCTAGATTTTGAATGCAACAATTACGTGGTTTCTCATTTCCTACAACAAAGCTCAAGCAAATGAAACTGGCATCCAAAGCAAGATGTTTTCCTGAAGCATTTTTGTGCATTTTGTTTCCCAGGATCTGATTCAAAAAACTCATAAACAGCGGCGTCTGTCATTTCATGCTTCAGTGTGTGAATAAAGCTGAAATGCTTCATGATTATTTGTTAGAAAACTAAATAGGTCTATATACATTCTTGCTTGTGAATTGTGTGATTGAAGGGTTATAAAAACGTCAGCTTCAGCTGCTGCTTCTGGTGTCAGATCTTGACTGGTTTTGATCAAGTAAAGGTCAGAATAACTGCAGTAATATCTCCAGATGAACTCTTACTGGACTGAAGCAGCTCAGCTTTACATGATTCTCCATCAATCATGTTTTAGAGTCTCAAATCTGATCATCAGGATCTTTTGAGGAGCATTTGTTTCCAGAAGCTTTACTTTCACTGTTCCTCAGCGGAGGAATGATCTTCACAAGCCTCCAGAACATCTCACATCTTCTGAGGAGCCTTTATTTCTTCATCTCTCAATCACTGCATTATATGTTTGGATCATTTACATCTCATCTTACTGAGACACATTACTGGAGATATAGAGCACAGACTGATATTTAGATCAGTTTATGTCAGTATCTGCTCTACTGTTATAAAGATCTCACTGATTTACATCACAAGCAGCAGAATCTCATCAGATCAATATCAGCATCTGCAGCACTTTCATAGTTTTGCTCAGTTTCAGTCTCTAAATAACATTGAGCTGCTTTTCAGTTTTTCTACTATTTCAAATGATGTGTTTGTCCTGCTTTAATTGTGTCTCTCTGCCTCTTCTGCAGTGAACAGATGTCTGTAGAGAAAAGTCTGACTGTAAAGCAGCTTGAAGAAAAAGATGATGCACATCTGTGTTCAGAATAAGAAGCTGCTGCCTTTGATTTTTTTTTTCAGAATTTAGCAGTAAGAAATTACTCGTCATCCAGTTTTTTATATCGACTATGCATTCCGTTAGTTTTTCAAATTGGTATGTTTTGCCGGGCCACGAAGAAATATAGAGCTGAGTATCATCAGCATAACAGTGAAAGCTAACACCGTGTTTCCTGATGATATTTCCCAAGGGTAACATGTAAAGCGTGAAGAGTGACGGCTCTAGTACTGAGCCTTGAGGTACTCCATACTGCACTTGTGATCGATATGATACCTCTTCATTCACTGCTACGAATTGATGGTGGTCATATAAGTACGATTTGAACCATGCTAATGCATTTCCACTAATGCCAACAAAGTTTTCTAGTCTATTCAAGAGAATGTTGTGGTCAATAGTGTTGAACGCAGCACTAAGATCCAATAGCACTAATAGAGAGATACAACCACGATCAGATGATAAGAGCAGGTCATTTGTAACTCTAAGGAGAGCAGTCTCAGTACTATCATACGGTCTAAATCCTGACTGGAAATCCTCACAGATGCCATTTTTCTCTAAGAAGGAATATAATTGTGAGGATACTACCTTTTCTAGTATCTTGGACAGAAAAGGGAGATTCGAGATCGGTCTGTAATTAACTAGTTATTTGGGGTCAAGTTGTGTTTTTTTTTGATGAGATGCTTAATAACAGCCAGTTTGAAGGTTTTGGGGACATATCCTAATAACAATGAGGAATTAATAATAGTCAGAAGAGGATCTATGACTTCTGGAAGCACCTCTTTTAGGAGCTTAGATGGAATAGGGTCTAACATACATGTTGTTGGTTTAGATGATTTAACAAGTTTATACAATTCTTCCTCTCCTATAGTAGAGAATGAGTGGAACTGTTCCTCAGGGGTTCTGTAGTGTCTGATGTGATACTGTAGCTGACGGCTGCATGGTTACAATTTTATCTCTAATAGTATCGATTTTTAGAAGTAAAGTAGTTCATAAAGTCATTACTGCTGTGCTGTTGGGAAATGTCAACACTTGTTGATGCTTTATTTTTCGATAATTTAGCCACTGTATTGAATATTCTATATACTGAATACACTGTATTCAATAAGCCAAGCTTTATCATTTGTTTATCCGTATTACATCTGTTTTTTATTTGTTGAACCTCACTTAAATTGTTACTCTTAAATTGGTTTTGGACGAGAGAAGAGTGGCACCACCCCAGGAGGGATGAAGACCATCTCTTTTCAACAGGTCAGGTCTGCCCCAAAAACATGTCCTGTTGTCTATGACAGCTATGTTATTCTGCGGGCACCACTTAGACATCCAGCCATTGAGTGACGACAGTCTGCTGTGTATCTCATCACCACACGGTAAACAGGGAGGGGTATATTGCTGGGATAATCAGCTGGGTTTCACATGTTTGACTGAGTCAATGGTTCACGTCACAGACTTACTCCCTACATCCACCTCACTTCAGCCTCTATTGAACATGCGAACACTACAACCTCATTATCTGACATAACTAATGAAGAAAGGTGGCAGGTTTCCATGACAACAACGTCCGTGTTCAGTCGGTTCATTGTGTCAAAAACGTGTTTTTCTCCTTTTAACTCAACAGCACACATGTTCTCAAGAATAGGGTTGTCCATGTACACGAATCCATTGTTTTCATGTAAAGTGTTATTAAGACACCGTATGTATCTTTCAGCTTTGAATAGATGTCTCTAATTATGCTTTTCATAACTTCACTTAATGTGTCTCTATTTTTCTTTAATAACAATAGCACTGATGCAGTGTGATTTGAGAAAACATGTATGTTTGATTCGTCACCTAATCTAAAAGATTTATTATTCATTTACATTTTTTTCTAAATCTATTTTATTTAAAACTCTTTTAGTGTAAAATGTGATTTAATATTTAGTAATATTATCAATTTAACTGCACAGATGAGCTGAATGAGCTGCTGTAGATTAAATATGTTTTGTTAACTGATGAACTTTGCAACATTAACACTGTTATTGAATTGAACTGAACCAAAATTGAACTGAACTGAGATGAATAATGATACTATTGTCTTCGTTAGAGCTGCTTTATAGAATAATTGAATTCATAAATGATGAGTTTTTTCAAGAAAATACTCATTTTGTAAGATGCAAACATGCAATTATAAGTTTATAAAAAAAGAGTCAGAATTGAGATTATCTTTTTTTATTAAAAAAACAGAATTGCGAGATGAATTGAGAGAAAAAAAATTGCATATGTGAGATAAAAAGCAATTACCTGATATAAACAAATTGAATTGCAAATCTCATAATTTGGAGAAAAAACGAAGTTGAAATAGTGATACCTAAACTCACAACTGTATGAAAAAGTCAAAACTGTGAGATAGAAAGTTGCAGTTACTTTTTTTTTTAAATTAAAAATACACAATTGCAAGATGCAAACTCAGAATTCAGAGAAAAAACGTAAAAACTGTGAAATTTAAATTCGCAATTGCAAGTTTATATGTGACAATTCTAAGTGTGAGATAAAAAATGTTGCAATTACCTTTTTTATATATAAAAACAACAATTGTGAGATGCAAAACTCAGAATTGTGAGAAACTCAGATGTTGACTCGTATTTCTGAGAAGAAAAGTCAAAACGGAGAGAAATAAATGTGCAATTCTGAGAATAAAAGGCATATTTGTAGCATAAAAAGAAGCAATTACCTTTTATATAAAATAAGATACACACACACACACACACACACACACACACACACACACACATACAGTATATATAAAAGGTAAAAAATGTGAGCAATTACAGTTAAATTTATTTGTTACTTTTTTTATTCAGTGGTGGAAACAAGCTTCCATAACACACCATAACACACAGGTGTCTGAATATAAAGACGTCAGTAGTCCAACAGACTTTAATTAACTAAGTGAGATTCTCTTCAGAAACAGATGAAAGCAACTTTTCATATCTGATATTAAACCACAGGCTGGTCATTGAGTGTTGAACTCGTTGACCAAAAGAAGCTCCGGAGATCTTCACAACAAAGCCCAAGTTCACATCAAACTCCACCAGTCTTCGTCCTTTGAAATGGAAATGATTCTTTCCTGTTGTGTTGGTTGTCATCTTTTATTTCATCTTCAGCTGGGGCTCCAGGTCTTCTGCATGTCCAGCATGCATCGCTCTGTCCCATCTGAGCCGTCACGTTCTGAAAGACGCTTGTGATTGATGAGTTGAACCCGATCACCTTTCGTTTCATGAGCTGAGTGACGCTGCAGTGAATCCTGCTGGAGAAATCTATCTGTGTGTATATCCACTGCCTGATCAAATATTCAGCTCAACACAGATTCAGGAGCAGAATACAGATTCCAGCTGTGTCTTTCAGCTTGTGCTGTCAAACCCTCAACAGTGAATGATGCATGAAAAGACCAAGGGTGAAGATTTCGAAGAAAGTTCACTTGCTTGAACTCGTGTAGTTTCTGTACGCGACTCTATCGTATCAGCAAAGGGTTTTTACACAGGTTAATATCTGCTCGGGTTCTAGTGGCCTTAAGAAAAAATAAGAAAATGTTGCATTCATAGAAATACATAGGAATGTTCTTAAGATTCTTAAAATGTAATTTTCTTCTTTAAAATCTTTAAGTAAGCACATGTTCCAGTTTGTTTTAAATCCCCAAAGACAAACCTGTTTTTTAAAAAATAAAATAAATAAAAAAACATTCAAGAACTTTATAAGAGATGAGAATCGCAAGGAATCTAATGATTCTGGGGCAAGATTTACAAAATATTCTTGATACAGCTTTTTTTAACTGCAGTTTTTCCTTCTAATTTTTTTTTAACAGTTAAAAAAAAAAGAATTTGTTGGATTCACAAAAATTTTTTTTAAGAATCTTGAGACAAAACTCAGTCTTCTTATTTATTAACTTAAAAAGGTAGAAATATGTTGTATTCACAAAAAAACTTAGGAAAGGAAGGAAGGAAGAAAGAAAGAAAGAATTCAAATTCTGCAAAATCATTTTAAATAACTTCTCAAAGTTTGCAAATGCTCCAATTTGTTTTAAATCCAAAAAGGTAAAGCCTGACGTTTCATCTTTAGGAAGAAGAAGCATATTAAAGACAATATTTGATAACTTTGAATGAGAATCGCAAGGAATTGAATGATTCTGAGGCCAGGTTCACAAAATACTCTTAAGAATTAAATTCTTCCTAACTGCAATTTTCTTCAAATGTTCTAACTCAAGCAAAAAGTTTAGAGTATGTTGCATTCATAAAAGTACTATATATAGCAGTATAGTATAACTACAGTATAACAGTCACTTTTCACTTTATAGCAGAAAATATTCTTGCACTTAGAAATTTACGAAGTAAGAACGGTCCTGACATTTTTCTTATAGATTTCCTCGAAAGTTTCCCGAGAATAAAAAATATCTAGGTGGGTAAGAAAAATAAGCTTATTTCAGAGTTTTTTGGCAATTTTTATATATATATTTTTTATTTTAAACATAAATTAGCTTATTTTTGGTGCATTTTTTAATAAATAAAATTTTTAATTTTAATATCTGATTATTGTCTTGCTTCTCAATGCATCTTGATTTATGAATGTTTAGTTATTTGCACTGGAAAATAAAACAAAATACTGAGTAATAAGAAACCTTTTATTTATTTTTTATTTGTTTTGAATGTTATGTTTTTGTCCTACACCTTTAATGTGATGCGCCAGCCCAACATAAACCCAAATGCATTTTTAATCAGCATAATTTTATGATGCATTGACACATTTCAGAGATCAGTAGTGATATTTATTCTGCTGTGGTTTGGAAAACACATCTGGTTCTTGTAGGAAACTCATCGTAGTTTATAGGATCCTGATCTCATATTTTGCTGACTATGGGTCACTGGCTTTAATAACATCTATTACACGGCTCGAGGAAAGGAAATATAGAACTTGTCGGCAGTCTTAATCGTTGATTTACTCTCCTGGAGTATCGGCACAGAGCCGAGCAGAAATCAGAAAGTCACTTCTGCTGAAATAAGCTGTTTGAGAGAGCATCATGAAGCTTGAGCTCCTCTCTGTTTGACAGCAGGTGTGAGTTATGATATGGATTCATGGCTCACGGCATCATGGGAAGGCATGAAAGCAGATCTTCAGAGAGTCTCGAGAGCGGCTCAGAGGTTTATTCAACATGATTTGAATGCGGTCCTCCATAAAAGACACAAATATCATCTTATAAGTTCTTTGAGATCTGCAATGAGCATCTTACCATGTCGGAGATTGCAAAAGATTTCTATTTCAGATAAAAGACGTTCTTCTTAACTTTCTATTCATCAAAGAAACCTGAAAAATTCTACTCAGATGTTTTCAACATAATAATAATCAGAAATGTTTCTTGAGCAGCAAATCAGCATATTAGAATGATTTCTGAAGATCATGTGACACTGAAGACTGGAGTATTGATGCTGAAAATACAGCTGCACATCACAGGAATAAATTACACTTTAACAGATATTCACATAGAAAGCAGTTATTTTAAATAGTAAAAATATTTCACAATATTTCTGCTTTTGCTGTATTCCTGATTAAATAAATGCAGGCTTGGTGAGCAAAAGAAAAAACATTAAAAATCTTACTGTTCAAAACGTTTGACTGCTACAGTAGTGTATACTTGGTGTTTTTGTCATATTTAACATCTAAATGTTCTTAAATCAAGATGCATTTACTAGAGAAGCGAAATTCTCAAAAGAGAAGCTCAATTAGTCATATTCTCCTTTTGTTTTCCACAGAAGATGAAACACAATACGTGTTTGGAAGGACATGAGGCTGAGTAAAATTAAAAGGTAATGAAGGCTTTGAAAGCAGGAATCATGCAGCGTGTATAATTGAATCTCTTCCATCTGTAAATCATTGCACTTTTATAAAATGAACACATCTTCCCCTGGAAGGAATTCAATTATTTCGGGTTCAGTTATAATAATTTGACACGGCCGTGACATTTGAAAGGAAGTTATCTTCGTGTGTGAAACAAAGACTGCTCATATTCATGCTAATAACTCCATGTTGGTTATTCCCATATATCTATTTAATTCTCCTGACATGCTGATTACATGCAAATGTCCCTATTAAAGCATTCTAACCTTTATTACTGTGATGAAACAGACCTCAGTTGCTTCCTCAAAAACCAGAGATTAACCTTTACCAAACGCTGCCAGAATCCAGAAATATCACTGTGTCAGATCAGTGTTGGTTTCATATTGTGTTTTGATTCTATGGGAGCATGTTTCCACGGCTGAATTAAAAAAAAAAAAAATTGTAAAATTTGTAAAAAAGAAAAAAAAAGAAAAAAGTAATTGTGACCTTTTCTCTCACTAGATCTTAAAAGTCTATTAAAAAAAATAAAAAATAAAAGGCCACTTAAGTGTATTTAAAGAGAGACACTTTCATGACTCTTTCTTAAAACAGTTAAGCAGACTTTTTTATTTTAAAGTATATTTTAAATCATTGTTTTACAGTCCCAATTTCAAAAATAAAAAAGTGAAATAAGATGCTTCGCAGTACATTTAGCAGTAGCTTTAAATAAATAAATAAATAAATAAATAGACGTAAATATGAAATTACTTATAAAGATGTACTTAAGGCTTAAGTATGCCACAAAACACACTTAAGTTAAAATAGTTGCATCTAAGAAAAATCTAAACAAAACATTTCAATTTAATTGCAACTAACATGCAATAAAAACATCTAGCTCACACTTAAGTATATTTTTAAAGTGTATTACTT
The DNA here is from genome assembly GCA_024542945.1 of allo-octoploid hybrid of Carassius auratus x Cyprinus carpio. Taxonomy (NCBI): domain Eukaryota; kingdom Metazoa; phylum Chordata; class Actinopteri; order Cypriniformes; species allo-octoploid hybrid of Carassius auratus x Cyprinus carpio. The sequence goes on along the minus strand of CM045036.1, from coordinate 28,320,665 downwards.
TCATAATAATTACTCTTAAAAATATGTTGAAGTGACATTAAAGTATGTTTTAGTTTATCATAAATGCCAATACATTTTTGTTTAGTTTAAATTGAAGTATTATATATATATATATATATATATATAGTGTCTGAAAACATTACATTCATTCTGCACTAAAGAGAAAATCCTTTAAAGGATATTATTTCCATAATAACTCCTCTTTTTAAGGCAAATTGTCAAAGTTTACTTTTTCACAAGGGTTAATATTAAAATATGTTGTTTTGGATCTTTTTTTAAGCCATTTTCAAAAAAACTAACATGTACATCATCCTATTTGTTGCTTGAGATAATATAAATGTTAACAGAAATAAAATAAAACATAAAAAAAAACTTATTTCCTTTCTGCTAGTTGCCAAGGCAACATTTCCCATTTTTGTTTAGTTTAAATTGAAGTGTGTGTGTGTGTATATATATATATATATATATATATATATATATATATATAATGGCAATCAGCAAAAGTTTTACTTTAAAATATGAAGTAAAACTATAGTAGTATATCAATAGCCAAAATAGCACAAATTAGCACTTAAGTGAAGTTTTAAATGAGCAGAAATGTTTATTAGCAGAAATATTTTCGTCTCATGATGCATGTAGCTGACGAAGATTTCCTGAAGATGGTCATCTGACCTTTTCAGCCCTTTCAGATGTTAACCGTCTTCTCTGGTCTTCTCCCTGCTGACGCTGAGAAGACGCCTCATGTTTGTGAAGTAGCTCATCTCCTGCTTCTCTGAATCCTTCACACGCTTCTCAGAAACTCCTGCAAATTCCCTTCCCATCCTGAGCGTTTTCTGAATGGTCTGTAAAAATCAGTGGCACAGGTCAGTTTCAGACGCTTCATGATGCACACAATCTGAGAGAATCACAGCACTGCAAAGAGCTACACTGTAACAGTTTAAAAAGAGGGCTTACTGTGGAAATATTTTACCTCAGAAGAATCAGTTGCAATTAATTCATTTATATTGGTTTTGCAGACTATTGCATGTTAGTTGCAATTGAATTCAAATGTTTTATAGTTTAAATATATATTAAATGCATTTATTTGAACTTTGCTTTAGCTTTTTGACTCAGAGGACTTAAGTATAACTCTGTTGTCTTTGAAATATGGTTAAAGTGTACAAATGTACTGACAAGCATTTATGATCAACTAAAATATACTTCAATGTCATTTCTATTTAAACTTGTATGTCATGTATTTAAATATAGTTTGATTTCACATTGGTAATGATGAAGTTACAAAATATATTAACTTTAAATTTAATCTCAAATAACACACTTAAGTTAAAATGGTAAGTAGTCAACACATCAAAATAAGTGCACTTCTTTAAAGCATGACAAAAGATTAATAAAACATATTTAAAATAAAAATGTATAATTTAATAATTAGAAAGTGCACTTTTATAAAAGGCTTTTATTTCACGATCAAATGTGACAGAAGAGCAAAATGTAACTTTTTTTTGTTTCAATCTGTGATATTTTTGTTCAGTAATTTTTTTTTTTTCGTTTGAATTTTGGAGATATTTTATGATAATTTGCAATATTTATTAAATGTTTCTTAGGGTTTTTTGTTGTTGTTGTTGTTGTTTTTGTATTTCCCAATCATTTCCTATGTCCGTAATTTATTATTATTATACTTTTTAACATATCCAAATCATGTTCATGATTTTTTTTTGTGTGTGTGTGTTCACATAGCTATTGTGACAAAAGTCATCAAGTTTCATCTCATTCCGATGAAGCAAAAAAATAAAAAAAATAAAAAAATAATTAAATATAAAGAATGACATTTCTTAAAGTGTTAGCAGTGTTATGCATGACAAGTTATGTTTGTGCTTCAATGCACATCAAGATTAGTCTCTCTCTCTCTCTCTCTCTCTCTCTATCTATCTATCTATCTATCTATCTATCTATCTATGATTAATATATTTCATGACTGTACCACTGAAACATACATTTGTGTGAAACTGCATTGAAACGTCATGCATTGTGTGAAGCACTACACAAATCGATCTGAACTGAATTGAACTTCTTTTTCACAAGGGAATGTCCTTCGGTTAGAGGATGGAAGCTCAGTTACACTGAGGGAGATGTTACGGCCCGTGTGATCAGAAGAACCTCATTCTGACCCGGAGTCAGACGATCTTAAACATTTACGGTGATGCACGAGGGTTTCTCCATCCATCTCGTATTGGCTTGAAATGCAAACAGAGTTTTGAGTTGAGGGTGAATTCTTGAATGATTGTGCACTAAGTTGAAGGATAAATGACCGCTGTGTCTCTCTCATTTGTCCTACAGAACTCACACTAAACTTCTGAAGGTTTGACTCTGAACACCTGCAAACGAGCCGCAGGTCCGTCACAGGTAATAAATCTTCATCTCTGACGTCTGTCGGATCAAAGCAGAACCAGGGTCATCTTCTGCAGCTCCGAGTCCTTCATGCATCCTCCGCTTCTGCGGTCCAAATGACTTATTGGTGAATTTATGAAGCCTGTCGGTCTGAATTAACAGTGGAGAAGCTTTTGATGCTGATCTGGGATCAGTTTTTCAGCATTATTCTTGAGGAGCTTTGGGTGGGAGATGATGATCCTCAATCAGTGTCTAAAAAGTCTGCTTTTAACTGTGTTACAATGTTTAGTATCATTGAAATATACTTTGAATTAATTCCATTTTCATTTTAAGTTTAAGGAATTTTGTTATGTATTTTTTTAAACATTATCAATTTCAACTGTAGTTATTTTAGTACATCAAGTTACACTAAAGATAAAGGAGAATGAGCTGAAATAAAATAAGTTTTTATATAAAGTAAAATATATTACACACACACACATTAATAATGTGTACAATAAAAATATGTTTTGACACTGATTGAGGATCAAATCTCAATGTTTTTGGCCAAAATAAATAAATTTCAGTTAACATTTATGTAACATTCGATTACAATTGTATTTTTTATTGCTTTACTTTTTACATTTTTTTTTTTTTTGCATTCTAATATTTTAATTTACCAATATATATTTACATTAAATGTAATATCTTTTGGCCAAAAACGCTGAGATTTTATCCTCAAACAATATCTAAATATCTATCTATCTATCTATCTATCTATCTATCTATCTATCTATATATATATATATATATATATATATATATATATATATATATATAGATAGATAGATAGATAGATAGATAGATAGATATTTAGATATTGTTTGAGGATAAAATCTCAGCGTACATATATATATACATACAAACACACATTATCAATATTAATGCTTCACAAATGAGTTGTAATATGTAAAAAAAAAAGCTTTTTACTTATTTAAATTAGAAAATTAAAATTACAGTTTTTTAATTTTTATGTTTTCCTTTTTTTTATTTAAATTTTTATGTTTTAGTATTTTGTGTTTTTCTTTTTTTTTTAAATCTGTGTATATAATTTTAGTTAATTCAGTAAATCAAAGTGAATAAAAATGTTGCCTTGGCAAATATCTGAAATAATAAAAGAAAATTTTTACATTTATGTTTTAATTTTTAAGTAACCATTTCTTTTTATGGGTTAATTTTTAAGTATAAAGTGTAAACATAATAATCCTGGTGTGTAAGATAATTTTGTCATTCAATGTTTGAGACTTTATATTTTTTTTGTACTTACATTCTAATATTAAAATTGTCCAAAATGTATGTATTTAGATAAAATACAATCTGAGTTTTTGTATGTTACCAACACCCCCCCCCCCCCCTTCTTTTTTCAGGACATATTATGTCTTTCTTAACTGTTTAATAAGCATATAACAGCAGGCTCCCGTTGTGACGACTTGCCCCGATGTTCAGCAGTGTTTATTTTTGGTGACTTTAACATTTGTATCTGTTCACTGGAGAGTCACAGTCTCCCGTACAACACAGTCAGCATTAGGGCTGACTTTCTGTTTCCATTTCTATTTAAGACTTATTTTGCATGTTCAGTAGAAGTACCTTCCATAATTAAACTGTAGAATCTATAGTCTCAACAAAGCCGCATTATGATGCATAACTCTATTAGCGCTTGTTGATTGGAGTGCATCGGATCGCGCTTATTGACCTGCACTAATGCAGCTGAAGCGCGCGATGAATCAGAGCGGCTCTCCGGGGCTCTCCACACACTGCCCTTATCCCGCAGAGAGGGACTGAGGAAGACGAGCGCGCAGTATCGATGAAATGCACAATCGTTTAGCAGTCACCGTTTGCGCGTTAAATGAGGAGAGTTTGGCTGTTCCTCAGAATTACGCACGAGGCGTTTCCGCGTAATGGATAAAGTTGTAGATGCACCCTTGAAGCGGGAGCGCACCGACTGGAGTTCAGTGACGACGATGATGATGATGAAGGCACAGTTACGTGGCTGACCCGACCTGTGCCTGATAGCCTATATAAACCCCATCCAGCAAGAGAAAGTCAACAAAACCCGTCCGGATTCAGGACCGCCAAACACGCTCAACAAATCCACGGAACGCGCGCGCCTGGATTATGAAGCGAGAACAAGCACTAAACATCACAGAATAGCCTTGTCTTTACGATGCACGCAGACTTTCTCCAGATGTAGCAGACACTGCTCGGTTCGAAGCGATGGAGTCGTTTGATGCGGCGGTGAACGGCGTGTCTCACACCGAGGATCCGTTCTCCGGACCGCTCACATCCATCGCACCCTGGAACTACAGAGTCCTGGCGGCGCTGATGTTCGTGGTGACCTCGGTGTCTCTGTGCGAGAACTTCACGGTGATGCTGGTCACCTTTAGGTTCAAGCAGCTCCGGCAGCCGCTCAATTATATCATCGTCAATTTATCTCTGGCGGACTTTCTCGTGTCTCTGACCGGAGGAACGATCAGTTTTCTGACCAACTTCCGCGGCTACTTCTTCTTGGGCAAATGGGCTTGTGTTTTGGAGGGTTTCGCAGTCACCTTTTTTGGTAAATTTGCATGAGACCTTTTGATCATGTTCAGCATGTGTCGTTTGGGTTTTGAGTGATTCATTTTAATATCTCACACTACCATTCAAAAGTTTTTGAATTTTTAATGTTTTTTAAAGAAGTCTCTTCTGCTCACCAAGCCTGCATTTATTTGATCAGAAATACAGAAAAAGCAGTTAAAATGTGAAATATGTTTACTATTTCAAACAACTGTTTTCTGTGTGAATATGTGTTAAATTGTAATTTATTTCTGTGATGCGCAGCTGTATTTTCAGCATCATTACTCCAGTCTTCAGTGTCACATGATCTTCAGAAATCATTCTAATATGATGATTTGCAAAATCATTAGCTGTATATTAAATATTAAATAGTTGATGTGCCTGTGAACTGATGACTCTGTAAAGAAAAACCCAGATGCACAGCTGCTCTCACATCTGTTTAATAACTGCAGGTGTCAGTATTTACCATTCATGTGATCGCAGATGCACAGTCACACTCTTTAATTGATCCTCTTAATTGCAGTTTATTCTATATGCTTGCATGATCTGTTTTAATGCAGTTTGTGCAACAGGACATGGTCAAACTAAAGAGAAGATAAACCAGCATCAGAGTGTGATAACAGATGTCAGATGTACAATAAAGCGGTGTGAAGTTTGTCCTGATTCCATATTGATTTCACAGTAGACATTATTAGTAGCTCTACATTAACGGTCAATTACGTAACATCTGAAGCTCAGTGAAGTTAGAGTTTATAATAGAAACATCATGTTCACACAAATGGCTTTTTCATTGCAATTTTATGCAATAAATGCAGATTTAATGATCTGTCAAGTCTAGCTTATCAAAAGAGTTGTGAATCTACAACTTTAAATAATTTATTTTGTCTAATAATTTCTGTGTGGACTTAAAATGTTAATATAAAAATATATTAAAATAAATGACCCACCAAAAATGATTATAAAAACAAGAAATGGAAGTTCTCTGGTTGCTAACAAGACAAAGTGAATGTAGTTCATTCACCAGTTTAATTTGTAATGCACTTGTTCAGTTTGTTTTATAAGAGTTGCATGTCTTTTTCAGAAATGAACGGCAATGCATTGTCAATCACATTTATACAGTACAGATTGTTTCAAAGCAGCTTTACAGTAATAAACAGGAAAACAACAACGTTGCAGAATGTTGCTAAATAATCAATTATTAAATGAATTCCATTAAATCTAAAAAGCAGCTCTACAGCAGACAATAGTGTCATTATTCGCCTCAGTTCAATGTTGATTCAGTTCAGTTCAATAACAGGGTCGATGTTGCAAAGTTCATCAATTACAAAACTGCAAATGCATATCCATATTTTCACTACACAATATCCATATTTCCATCCACTGAATTTTGGGATAGCGCATAAAAAAAAAAAAAAAAAAAAAAAAAACCTTGGCTGGAAATGCCAAGATATATTCAAAAAATGTGCATAAAAATCTTGAGCTCAGTTGAGTTTTTTATACTGTATATTTATATAAACTCATAGCTACATAGTTAAAACACATCTACAATTACTCGTGCAATAAATATATGTCATGAAGTTTCTCTCAGTCTTCTGCGCTCTTCTGGAGAGATCTTCTGTTAATCATCTCTGTCTGAATCTGCAGGCATCGTGGCTCTGTGGTCTCTGGCCGTCCTGGCGTTCGAGCGGTTCTTCGTCATCTGTCGTCCGCTGGGGAACATCCGTCTGCGAGGAAAACACGCAGCTCTGGGTCTGCTGTTCGTCTGGACCTTCTCCTTCATCTGGACCATTCCTCCTGTCCTGGGCTGGAGCAGCTACACCGTCAGCAAGATCGGCACCACCTGCGAACCCAACTGGTGAGGAGCCCAAACACTCATTTATCACACCACAGCGCCATTTAACTATTCAATTAAGGCAGAAAGACTAATTACAGCACCTAAACATGCTTCCCCTTATACAGTACATGTTTAATCTCAAATCTTTATTGAATTAAAAAAGTATATGAATTTTTTTGACGGCCAATTTACATAAAAAAAAAATGATAAACTACAATTAACAGTATCAGAAAAAAACACTTTAAAGAAGAAAAACAAACAAACCATAATATTAATGATAAATAGAGAAGATCTCCAGAATCAGAAAAAAATATAATTTATATATATATATATATATATACACACACACACACACACTCAAATATATTATTAAAAATATAGAATTACAAATTATTATTATTATCATTATTATTGTTGTTGTTCGTTTGTTATGCTCTCTGATAAAAAAAAAAAAAACACTTAATTTTACTTTATTATTTTGATGTTTTTGTTATATTGGAAATTGATAAATACAGTAGTTAAAACAATACAAGTATGAATAAATTGGTTGAAACATAATGTGATGTATATATATATATATATATGTGTGTGTGTGTGTGTGTGTGTGTGTGTGTGTGTATATATATCCAGTTTAATACCAAGCTAAAATAAGAAGAGAAAAAAGAATACATGGCTAGTATGATAACAGTGAATCATTTGCATGTGCATCGTAAATTATTATTTTTTTTACTATATATATATATATATATATATATATATATATATATATATATATATATATATATATATATATTACATTTACTAGCAATTTCTAAGTGTTTTGCTTTGAATTGGAATGTTAAAACACTTCTCCTCCACTCAAAACACTGGATTTACATGCGGATCATTTATTCCTTCAGACCGTTAGATTCACTATCAGTCAGAAACAGAAGCGCTCAATAATACTGACTGGACCATCAACAGGACCTGATAGTTCTGGGGTTAAAGTGAGGTTAAATGATGTCACCTTCAAACGGCACGCTTGACATGCACGCCTCGTGAGGGCAATACAGCATTTTTATTCATCACTTCACCTCTAAAGATCAATATGTGCTGATTGTGTGATAGGCTTATAATTAGTGTATGTTGGTTTAATGACGGCTTGTTCTTCAGGTGTTTTCACACAGTGTAGTTAATAGCTGTTTTATGCTCTCCTCTCATTGACAGTCACTGCATTGCACTACTGCTCATTTCCATAAATTAAACTAAATTTTGATGCATCATAAACAGTCACTTTTGCTCACGTCGGCTCAGATCACTGTCTAACTGCCCTTTAAAGAAGATCAACATGAATGCAAAGTACTGATTGCTAATTCTGAGCTAACAAGGCACTTTCTCAGAACATTCTGGCAATGTTTTCTAAGTTATGAAAAGACGTTCTTCCGGAACATTTGTTCAGACTTATCTGGGTGTTAATAATGCTCTTAAAATGTAACATTGATCATGCAGTGTTTTATTTCTGAAACTGTTTAGTTAGACACATGTCTCGGAATGTTCAGAGAACATTCAAAAGTAACATTATATTATAAGATTATAAAATGTAATGTTCCTTTAATGTTTACATAACAGAAAATGTCTAAACACTAAAAAAAGTATATTCTGAATGTTCAATAAAATTTGAATAACTTAATGGGAACTTTGGCAAAACATTTGGAAAATTGTTCGCTTAACATTTGCATAAAAAATGTTTTTAAAAAACTTGATATTTGAATGTTTAGATAACATTCTGAAATTAAATTTTAATGACTTAATGGTAAGGTTAGCAAAACTAAATATGTTTGGAAAATTCCCTTAGTGTAAAAAAACAAAAACAAAAAAAAAACTATATATATATATATATTTATATATATTACATTTAAAAAACTGGATGTTTTGCATGTACATTCATAAATAAAATGTTCATAATTTTCAATGGAAAAGTAAGCCAAATGTTTAGAAAATGTTTGATTTAGGAAAAGCTGGAAATGCATGTTCCTGATTCATCTGCTCATCATGAAAATGAATTTGTCTGAAGTATCTTCTGCAGTACTTGACAACACAACAATCCTACATGTGCAGGCATTTTTTGGTACTTTCTTCAGAAAGTTCATGCACTGATGTCGAAGCAGCTGTAGTTCTGCATGTGATGTGATTTGATCACTGTCTTTCGTGAGAATGTGTCTTTGTAGGGTCATTATCATAATTTTGTGCAGCAGAATTTCTTGGAAATCTTTCAGGCTTATATCAGAGAGGACACATTAAATGAAGGTTCTTTCTATGCACATCTTCTAATTGTCTAAAATCTTTTCTTTTTTAAACGAGGGACACCACATTATAGGATGAGTAGATTTAATGGATGGAGCTTGTCAAACCTTCCGCCACAAGAGCCTTTCCTCCTCATTTAAGCCTAAACCAGCAGCTGATTAACTAGCTCAGATTTATTGTCTCTTCTCTGCTAATTAGTTCTTTTATCCATAAATGCCAGCCTTGGTCTGACATGCTGATTTATTTGAATTCATTTTGGCCATGTGAAAAACTCACCGCTAGGATTTCTTTCTTGTTCAAAGTCTGTTTTACCTTTGACATCTTCATCTTCAAACATCATTATGTGCTTTAGTATGGAAATGAAAAAGAGAAAGAAAATGAAAATGAAAATGAAAGAAAGGTAACTGTGACATTTTACTTCATAACTCTGAGTTTATATATCATTATATATCGAGTTTTATCTTGCAGTTCTGAGTTTATATCTGATAATTCTGAGTTTATATCTCATAATTCTGAGTTTATATCTCATAATTCTGAGTTTATATCTGATAATTCTGAGTTTATATCATAATTCAGAGTTTATATCTCATAATTCTGAGTTTATATCATAATTCAGAGTTTATATCTGATAATTCTGAGTTTATATCATAATTCAGAGTTTATATCTCATAATTCTGAGTTTATATCATAATTCAGAGTTTATATCTCATAATTCTGAGTTTATATCTGATAATTCTGAGTTTATATCATAATTCAGAGTTTATATCTGATAATTCTGATTTTATATCTGATAATTCTGAGTTTATATCATAATTCAGAGTTTATATCTGATAATTCTGATTTTATATCTGATAATTCAGAGTTTATATCTCATAATTCTGAGTTTATATCATAATTCAGAGTTTATATCTCATAATTCTGAGTTTATATCTGATAATTCAGAGTTTATATCATAATTCAGAGTTTATATCTCATAATTCTGAGTTTATATCATAATTCAGAGTTTATATCTGATAATTCTGATTTTATATCTGATAATTCAGAGTTTATATCTCATAATTCTGAGTTTATATCATAATTCAGAGTTTATATCTCATAATTCTGAGTTTATATCTCATAATTCTGAGTTTATATCTCATAATTCAGAGTTTATATCTCGTAATTCTGAGTTTATATCTGATAATTCTGAGTTTATATCATAATTCAGAGTTTATATCCCATAATTCTGAGTTTATATCTCATTATTCTGAGTTTATATCATAATTAAGTTGGCTTGAAAAAGCCAACTTACTGATCTACTATCTAATCTTATTATTAAGTTGGCTTGAGAAAGCCAACTTACTGATCTACTATTTAAACTTATTATTATTATTATTCTTCTGAGACTAAATTTCTGACTGCTACTCCTCCTAGAGCTTTAACTCTACAGACTCCAAACTCAGCCCAGCTCTTCAGACTGATCTGACTCGAGTTGCTATATCTTTTTAGACTGATTGGACTTACGGTTTTCATAAAAATGAAGATTAAAAATCATAAAAATCCCATAGACTTACATTGAAAAGCCTCTGCTCATCTGAACATTCCGTAAACTCCAACTGTCAAAAATTCAAATCTAAACACACTGAAGCCCATTACACTCAATCAGACATGCCTTCTTTGTACTATTACTAACCCTTTCAAACTTATTCAGACGCATCTATCTATCTATCTATCTATCTATCTATCTATCTATCATCTGACTGTTTCTATCTATCTATCTATCTATCTATCTATCTATCTATCTATCTATCTATCTATCTATCTATCTATCTATCTATCATCTGACTGCTTCTATCTATCTATCTATCTATCTATCTATCTATCTATCTATCTATCTATCGTCTGACTATTTCTATCTATCTATCTATCTATCTATCTATCTATCTATCTATCTATCTATCTATCTATCTATCATCTGACTGTTTCTATCTATCTATCTATCTATCTATCTATCTATCTATCTATCTATCTATCTATCTATCTATCATCTGACTGCTTCTATCTATCTATCTATCTATCTATCTATCTATCTATCTATCTATCTATCTATCATCTGACTGCTTCTATCTATCTATCTATCTATCTATCTATCTATCTATCTATCTATCTATCTATCTATCTATCTATCTATCTATCTATCATCTGACTGTTTCTATCTATCTATCTATCTATCTATCTATCTATCTATCTATCTATCTATCTATCGTCTGACTATTTCTATCTATCTATCTATCTATCTATCTATCTATCTATCTATCGTCTGACTATTTCTATCTATCTATCTATCTATCTATCTATCTATCTATCTATCTATCTATCTATCTATCTATCTATCATCTGACTGTTTCTATCTATCTATCTATCTATCTATCTATCTATCTATCTATCATCTGACTGCTTCTATCTATCTATCTATCTATCTATCTATCTATCTATCTATCTATCTATCATCTGACTGCTTCTATCTATCTATCTATCTATCTATCTATCTATCTATCTATCTATCTATCTATCTATCTATCTATCATCTGACTGTTTCTATCTATCTATCTATCTATCTATCTATCTATCTATCTATCTATCTATCTATCTATCTATCTATCTATCGTCTGACTATTTGTATCTATCTATCTATCTATCTATCTATCTATCTATCTATCTATCTATCTATCTATCTATCGTCTGGCTATTTCTATCTATCTATCTATCTATCTATCTATCTATCTATCTATCTATCTATCTATCTATCCTAGCAACATGCTAATAATGTTAGAAACATGCTAGTAACTTGTTAATCATGCTAGCGACATGCTAGTCAAATGCTAATCATGCTAGAAACATGCTAGTGACATGCTAGTAACTTGCTAATCATGCTAGTCACTTGCTAATTATGCTAGTGACATGCTAGTAATTTGCTAATCATGCTAGAAACATGCTAGCGACCTGCTAGTAACATGCTAATCATGCTAAAAACATGCTAGCGACATGCTAGTCAAATGCTAATCATGCTAGAAACATGCTAGCGACATGCTAGTCAAATGCTAATCATGCTAGAAACATGCTAGTGACATGCTAGTAACTTGCTAATCATGCTAGTCACTTGCTAATTATGCTAGTGACATGCTAGTAATTTGCTAATCATGCTAGAAACATGCTAGCGACCTGCTAGTAACATGCTAATCATGCAAAAAACATGTTAGAGACATGCTAGTCATTTGCTAATCATGCTAGAAACATGCTAGTCACTCGCTTATCATACTAGAAACATGCTAGTGACATGCTAGTCAATTGCTAATCATGCAAGAAACATGCTAGTGACATGCTAGTAACTTGCTAATTATGCTAGCAACATGCTAGTAACTAGCTTATCATGCTAGAAACATGCTAGTAACTTTGCTAATCATGCTAATGACATGCTAGTCACTTGCTTTATTAAACTTCTTAAACTTTTCAAACTTTCTAAACTTTTCAAACTTTCTGTTCAGGCTTTCTCAAGCCAACTTAAAGTTTGTCGTGACGAACTTTTTTATCTAGTTATTATTATTATTCTTCTGAGCCAAATTTTAAACACTATCTCCTCCTAGAGCTTTCAAGCTAGAACCACCAAACTCGGGTCAGACCTTCAGACTGGTCTGACTCGGGTTGCTATATCTTTTCTAACTGATCCGGCTTATGGTTTTCGTAAACCAGACTACCAAAACCACCTTAAATCCCATAGACTTTCATTGAGGGGGTGCAAACTTTTACAAAATAAGACTTATAATGTATTTAAGTTGTCTACTACCATAGCAAACCTTAAAAACTCTCTACTGAGAATACAGCTAAAACCAGCCTAAGCTGATCAGTTGCTTTGGCTAGTCTCCCAAGCTGGTTTTTAAGTGGTTTTGGCCACTGTCACGCTGGTCTTAGCTGGGTTTTAGCTGGTTTTTACTGAATCCACTGGTTTAAGCTGGTTTTGGCCGGATTAGCATAGAAACATGCTAACAACATGCAAGTTACTCACTAATCAGACTAGAAACATACTTCTAACATGGTTTAAAGTGGTTTTGGCCACTGTCACGCTGGCCTTACCTGGTCTTAGCTGGTTTTCTTTACTGAATCAACTGGTTTTAGCTGGTTTAGTATAGAAAAATGAAAACAACATGCTAGTTACTCACTAATCAGACTAGAAACATGCTTTTAACATGGTTTTAAAGTGGTTTTGGCCACTGTCACGCTGGCCTTAGGTGGTCTTAGCTGGTTTTAGCTGGTTTTCTTTACTGAATCAACTGGTTTTAGCTGGATTAGAATAGAAAAATGTTAACAAAATGCTAGTAACTTGCTTATCAGACTAGAAACATACTTCTAACATGGTTTAAAGTGGTTTTGGCCACTGTCACGCTGGCCTTAGCTGGTCTTAGCTGGTTTTAGCTGGTTTTCTTTACTGAATCAACTGGTTTTAGCTAGATTATCATAGAAACATGTTAACAACATGTTAGTAACTTGATAATCAGGTTAGAAACATGCTTTTAACATGCTTTTAACATGGTTTTAAAGTAGTTTTGGCCACTGTCACGCTGGTCTTAGCTGGTCTTAGCTGGTTTTAGCTGGTTTTCTTTACTGAATCAACTGGTTTTAGCTAGATTATCATAGAAACATGCTAGCGACATGCTAGTCACTTGCTAATCATGCTAGAAACATGCTAGCGACATGCTAGTCAATCACTAATCATGCTAAAAACATGCTAGTCACTTGCTAATCATGCTAAAAACATGCTAGCGACATGCTAATCACTTGCTAATCATGCTAGAAACATGCTAGCGACATGCTAGTCACTCGCTAATCATGATAAAAACATGCTAGTCACATGCTAGTCACTTGTTAATCATGCTAGAAACATGCTAGCGACATGCTAATCACTTGCTAATCATGCTAGAAACATCCTAGCGACATGCTAGTAACTTGCTAATCATGCTAGTGACATGCTAGTCACTTGCTAATCATGCTAGAAACATGCTAGCGACATGCTAGTCAATCGCTAATCATGCTAAAAACTTGCTAGTGACATGCTAGTCACTCGCTAATCATGCTAGAAACATGCTAGCGACATGCTAGTAACTTGGTAATCATGCTAGTGACATGCTAGTCACTTGCTAATCATGCTAGAAACATGCTAGCGACATGCTAGTAACTTGCTAATCATGCTAAAAACATGCTTGTCACTTGCTAATCATGCTAGAAACATGCTAGCGACATGCTAGTCACTCACTAATCATGCTAAAAACATGCTAGTGACATGCTAGTCACTTGCTAATCATGCTAGAAACATGCTAGCGACATGCTAGTCACTTGATAATCATGCTAGAAACATGCTAGCGACATGCTAGTCAATCGCTAATCATGCTAAAAACATGCTAGTCACTTGCTAATCATGCTAAAAACATGCTAGCGACATGCTAGTCACTTCCTAATCATGCTAGAAACATGCTAGCGACATGCTAGTCACTAGCTAATCATGCTAAAAACATGCTAGTGACATGCTAGTCACTTGTTAATCATGCTATAAACATGCTAGCGACATGCTAGTCACTAGCTAATCATGCTAAAAACATGCTAGTGACATGCTAGTCACTTGTTAATCATGCTAGAAACATGCTAGCGACATGCTAGTCACTTGCTAATCATGCTAGAAACATGCTAGCGACATGCTAGTAACATGCTTATCATGCTAGCGACATGCTAGTCACTCGCTAATCATGCTAAAAACATGCTACTGACATGCTAGTCACTCACTAATCATGCTAAAAACATGCTAGTGACATGCTAGTCACTTGCTAATCATGCTAGAAACATGCTAGCGACATGCTAGTCACTTGCTAATCATGCTAGAAACATGCTAGCGACATGCTAGTCAATCGATAATCATGCTAAAAACATGCTAGTCACTTTCTATGTACTATTTCTAATCAATTTAAACTCATTCAAACTCATCTATCTAATATTTCTAATCTATCTATCTATCTATCTATCTATCTATCTATCTATCTATCTATCTATCATCTGACTGTTTCTATCTATCTATCTACCTATCTATCTATCTATCTATCTATCTATCTATCCTAGCAACATGCTAATAATGTTAGAAACATGCTAGTCACATGCTAATCATGCTAGAAACATGCTAGTGACTTGCTAATCATGCTAGCGACATGATAGTCGCTTGCTAATCATGCTAGGAACATGCTAGTAACATGCTAATCGTGCTAGAAACATGCTAGCGACATGCTAGTCACTCGCTAATAATGCTAAAAACATGCTAGTGACATGCTAGTCACTTGCTAATCATGCTAGAAACATGCTAGCGACATGCTAGTAACTTGCTAATCATGCTAGAAACATGCTAATGACATGCTAGTAACTTGCTAATCATGCTAGAAACATGCTAATGACATGCTAGTCACTCGCTAATCATGCTAAAAACATGCTAGTGACATGCTAGTCACTCGCTAATCATGTTAAAAACATGCTAGTGACATGCTAGTCACTCGCTAATCATGCTAAAAACATGCTTGTGACATGCTAGTCACTCGCTTATCATGCTAAAAACATGCTTGTGACATGCTAGTCACTTGCTAATCATGCTAGAAACATGCTAGCGACATGCTAGTAACTTGCTAATCATGCTAGTGACATGCTAGTCACTTGCTAATCATGCTAGTAACATGCTAGTCATTTGCTAATCATGCTAGAAACATGCTAGCGACATGCTAGTAACTTGCTAACCATGCTAGTGACATGCTAGTCACTTGCTAATCATGCTAGAAACATGCTAGCGACATGCTAGTCACTCGCTAATCATGCTAAAAACATGCTAGTGACATGCTAGTCACTTGCTAATCATGCTAGAAAAATGCTAGCGACATGCTAGTCACTTGCTAATCATGCTAGAAACATGCTAGCGACATGCTAGTCAATCGCTAATCATGCTAAAAACATGCTAGTCACTTGCTAATCATGCTAAAAACATGCTAGCGACATGCTAGTCACTTGCTAATCATGCTAGAAACATGCTAATGACATGCTAGTCACTCGCTAATCATGATAAAAACATGCTAGTGACATGCTAGTCAATCGCTAATCATGCTAAAAACATGCTAGTCACTTGCTAATCATGCTAGAAACATGCTAGCGACATGCTAGTAACTTGCTAATCATGCTAGCGACATGCTAGTCACTTGCTAATCATGCTAGAAACATGCTAGCGACATGCTAGTCAATCGCTAATCATGCTAAAAACATGCTAGTGACATGCTAGTCACTTGCTAATCATGCTAGTGACATGCTAGTCAATCGCTAATCATGCTAAAAACATGCTAGTGACATGCTAGTCACTCGCTAATCATGCTAAAAACATGCTAGCGACATGCTAGTCACTCGCTAATCAAGCTAAAAACATGCTAGCGACATGCTAGTCACTCGCTAATCATGCTAGAAACATGCTAGCGACATGCTAGTAACTTGCTAATCATGCTAGTGACATGCTAGTCACTTGCTAATCATGCTAGAAACATGCTAGCGACATGCTAGTCACTTGCTAATCATGCTAAAAAAATGCTAGTCACTCATAATCATGCTAAAAACATGCTAGCGACATGCTAGTCACTCGCTAATCATGCTAGAAACATGCTAGCAACATGCTAGTAACTTGCTAATCATGCTAGTGACATGCTAGTCACTTGCTAATCATGCTAGAAACATGCTAGTGACATGCTAGTCAATCGCTAATCATGCTAAAAACATGCTAGTGACATGCTAGTCACTTGCTAATCATGCTAGAAACATGCTAGCGACATGCTAGTCACTCGCTAATCATGCTAAAAACATGCTAGCGACATGCTAGTCACTTGCTAATCATGCTAGAAACATGCTAGCGACATGCTAGTCACTTGCTAATCATGCTAGAAACATGCTAGCGACATGCTAGTAACTTGCTAATCATGCTAAAAACATGCTAGCGACATGCTAGTCACTCGCTAATCATGCTAGAACCATGCTAGCGACATGCTAGTAACTTGCTAATCATGCTAACGACATGCTAGTCACTCGCTATTGATGCTAAAAACATACTAGTGACATGCTAGTCACTTGCTAATCATGCTAAAACATGCTAGCGACATGCTCGTCATTTGCTAATCATGCTAGAAACATGCTAGCGACATGCTAATCACTCGCTAATCATGCTAAAAACATGCTAGTGACATGCTACTCACTTGCTAATCATGCTAGAAACATGCTAGCGACATGCTAGTAACTTGCTAATCATGCTACTGACATGCTAGTCACTTGCTAATCATGCTAGAAACATGCTAGCGACATGCTAGTCACTCGCTAATCATGCTAAAACATGCTAGTGACATGCTAGTCAATTGCTAATCATGCTAGAAACATGCTAGGGACATGCTAGTAACTTGTTAATTATGCTAGCAACATGCTAGTAACTAGCTTATCATGCTAGAAACATGCTAGTAACTTTGCTAATCATGCTAATGACATGCTAGTCACTTGCTTTATTAAACTTCTCAAACTTTTCAAACTTTCTAAACTTTTCAAACTTTCTGTTCAGGCTTTCTCAAGCCAACTTAAAGTTTGTCTTGACGAACTTTTTTATCTAGTTATTAAGTTGGCTTGAGAAAGCCAACTTACTGATCTACTATTTAAACTTATTATGTTGGCTTGGCACAAGCCAACATACTGTTATGCTATTTAAACTTCTTATTTTTCTTTTTCTTATTCTTTTTCTGAGACTAAAATTTCCAAACCTATCTCCTCCTAGGGCTTTAAAGCCACAAGCCCCAAACTTGGCAGACACCTGCGGCACGGGGGGCAGAAGTGTGCTATATCTTTTCAGACTGATCAGACTTACAGTTTTTTTAATATTAATTATTAAAAGTCAGAAATTTCCCATAGACTCCCATTGTCTGAGAAAAATTGCGCCTCTACAGGAGCAATTCCCGGGACTGAGGAAGGAGTCTGCCTTAGTTTCACTTTTAAATCGGTTAAAAATAGAAATAACTACATGAATTTATTTCACACTGACAAGCTAAACCAACATATCTGAATATTACAGGGGTCAGGGCTTATTAATAATTGATATCTGGCCACAGAACAAAGAGAAAGACGAGAGAGAAATCATCGCTCCGATCAGCGAGTGGTCTCACAACGGGCTCACAACAAACGAATTTATTCTTGTTCAGGACCTTTTAAAAATAAAATATTACAGCGATTGCACACAATCCACCCATTAGAACACACCAAGAGCTAAAAGCGGGTGTTTTTGTGCTGCTGAAGTTTGAAAATGAAGGATTTGCGTCAGCTATTTTGACAGCGCGAGACCGCACGGCTTCTCGTGCACTCTCACAACCAGCTCACAAGAAACGAATTTATTCTTGTTTAAGACCTTTTAAAAATAAAATATTACAGCGATTGCACACAATCCACCCATTAGAACACACCAACGGCTAAATTCAGATTTTTGTGAGCTGGAAAATGTCAAAATGAAAGATTTGCAGCAGCCTCTCTGACAGCGCGAGACTTCAACACTGGCATGGGGAAAAAGGTCTACATACTGAAACTACAGCCTTTTACATGAAAACACTTCAGCGAATCAACAGAAAACAATTAGAAGAACATATTATACGGATGAAAATGAGTGTTTATGAGTGCTCGTGAGATTTTCTTTGTCTAAGGGCTGAACATCACATCGATTGCTCTGCGCTCCAGAACACTGTGATGTCTGGCTTTTCGGCGATTGAACGGACAAATAAATACACATTTCATTCACACTGACAAGCTAAAACAACATATGTTATTATTATCGGGTCAGATTAATAATTGATGTATGGCCAGAGATCAGTATGAAAGACGAGAGAAAAATCACCGCTCCGAACTGAGAGTGCAGTCCGATCGTGCTCACAATAAAAGTATTTTTATAGTTTTTTAAGAGCTTTTAAAAATAATATATTACAGCGATTGCACGCAATCCACCTATTAGAACACAACAAGAGCTAAATTCAGGTGTTTGTGAGCTAAATGAAAGACTATTTGACAGCGCGAGGCGGCCGTTT
Organism: allo-octoploid hybrid of Carassius auratus x Cyprinus carpio; assembly: GCA_024542945.1. NCBI lineage: Eukaryota > Metazoa > Chordata > Actinopteri > Cypriniformes > allo-octoploid hybrid of Carassius auratus x Cyprinus carpio. The sequence goes on along the minus strand of CM045036.1, from coordinate 28,301,429 downwards.
TCTAAACACTGGAAAGGGAAAAAAGTCTACACACAGGAACTACAGCCTTTTACATAAAAACACTCCAGCGAATCAGTACAAAACAATTAGAAGAATATATTATAGAGATTAAAATGAGTGCTTGTGAGATATTTTTTTGTCTTAGGGCAGAAAAAGACATTGCATCGATCTCTCGAGTTACAGAGGACGCCGATTCTGGCTTTTCGGTGCAAGAACCGACAAATCACATAAAAGATTATTTCAAAATACATAATAGCTTGGCGAATATAAACGAAAACAGCCACGTGAACATAAACTGTAGACAAATAAATCGGAAATGGATCATGATACTGGATTTCAATATTAAAGTGACTGCATTTACCAGCTGCTTTCTGTTTTCAATTTTAATCTATAAAAAACAGAAAATCATTCGTCTTGGCTGCTTTTTTTGTATGTCTATATTTTGTATTGTCAATAGTAAATATTATGAAAAAAATAACTGTTGTAGTTTTGTCATCATTATATAGTTAATGTATTATAATTGCAAAAAAATAATTTATCAACTCACATAGTTATCATTCATCACTGCTTGAAAATGTAAGTTGAAAAATAAACTCTTAAAGCATGAAATAAGATACAGAATCAGTAAATTCGATTTTAATGTGGGTATATTATCAGTGAACTAATCATTAAACATTTGTAATCATTCAAAAAATATTGTCCCCTTTCATAATGTTGTTCAGAAATGAAGGCCACAATGCTAATGTTATCCACACGATGGCGCCACAGGATGGCAAATACTTCAATATCTGTTCAAAGATTTTAAAATGTTTCATTTATGTGCATAAATATAAAATGCATATACATGCATTCTATTTTCATAAACTTTAATAAAGCCCAATATAGTATTTATGCAAAAACTGTAATCTCCTGAGTACCATTACTCTTTTCTTATTTTAATAGTGTTGACAACATGTTTCTCAAGTTATCACACATAAAGTGAAGAAAGGAAACTATATTAGTTATGTATTTTCATATTGTCAATATAATAGTACTCACATAAGGACTCATAAGCTGTTGTCATAGCCTAGGCTTTTTATTAGAACAGAAAACAGCAAGGGTCCACAGAAAAATACTGCTGTAGGTTTTTTGTTTTTTTTTTTGCAGCAAGGCAGCTCAAGAACGTTGGACACACAAGTAATGTAGCTCTTTTGCCCCAAGGCCAAGCCAACATCAAAGTTAGTTCACTAACTTTACATTCTAGTTATGTTGGCTTGGCAACAAGCCAACATACTGTTATGCTATTTAAACTTATTTTTATTTTTATTTTTATTTTTATTTTTATTTTTATTATTATTATTCTTCTGACACAGAATTCCAAACGTATCTCCTCCTAGGGCTTTTAAGCCACAAGCCCCAAACTCGGCAGACACCTGCGGGATATAGCGGTGCTGGTTGCTATATCTTTTTAGACTGATCAGACTTACAGTTTATTTATTATTAATTTTTATAAATCAGAAATCTCCCATAGACTCCCATTATCTGAGAAAAATTGCGCCTCTACAGGAGCAATTCCCGGGACTGAGGGAGGAGTCTGCCTTAGTTTCACTTTTAAATCGGTTAAAAATACATATAAATACATGAATTTATTTCACTCTGACAAGCTAAACCAACATATTTGAATATTACAGGGGTCAGGGCTTATTAAAAATGTATATCTGGCCACAGAACAGAGAGAAAGACGAGAGAGAATTCACCGCTCCGTTCAGCGAGTGGTCTCACAGCGGGCTCACAACAAACGAATTTATTCTTGTTTAAGACCTTTTAAAAATAAAATATTACAGCGATTGCACACAATCCACCCATTAGAACAAACCAAGAGCTAAAAGTGGGTGTTTTTCAGCTGTTGAAGTTTGAAAATGAACGATTTGCGTCAGCTCTTTTGACAGCGCGAGCCCGCGCGGCTTCTCGTGCAGTCGCACTACGAGCTCACAACAACCGAATTTATTCTTGTTTAAGACCTTTTAAAAGTAAAATATTACAGCGATTGCACACAATCCACCCATTAGAACAAACCAAGAGCTAAAAGTGGGTGTTTTTCAGCTGTTGAAGTGTGGAAAATGAAGGATTTGCGTCAGCTCTTTTGACAGCGCGAGACGGCGCGGCTTCTCGTGCAGTGACACAACGAGCTCGCAAGAAACGAATTTATTCTTGTTTAAGACCATTTAAAAATAAAATATTACAGCGATTGCACACAATCCACCCATTAGAACAAACCAAGAGCTAAAAGTGGGTGTTTTTCAGCTGTTGAAGTTTGAAAATGAACGATTTGCGTCAGCTCTTTTGACAGCGCGAGCCCGCGCGGCTTCTCGTGCAGTCGCACTACGAGCTCACAACAACCGAATTTATTCTTGTTTAAGACCTTTTAAAAGTAAAATATTACAGCGATTGCACACAATCCACCCATTAGAACAAACCAAGAGCTAAAAGTGGGTGTTTTTCAGCTGTTGAAGTGTGGAAAATGAAGGATTTGCGTCAGCTCTTTTGACAGCGCGAGACGGCGCGGCTTCTCGTGCAGTGACACAACGAGCTCGCAAGAAACGAATTTATTCTTGTTTAAGACCATTTAAAAATAAAATATTACAGCGATTGCACACAATCCACCCATTAGAACAAACCAAGAGCTAAAAGTGGGTGTTTTTCAGCTGCTGAAGTGTGGAAAATGAAGGATTTGCGTCAGCTCTTTTGACAGCGCGAGACGGCGCGGCTTCTCGTGCAGTCGCAATACGAGCTCACAACAAACGAATTTATTCTTGTTTAAGACCTTATAAAAATAAAATATTACAGCGATTGCACACAATCCACCCATTAGAACAAACCAAGAGCTAAAAGTGGGTGTTTTTCAGCTCTTGAAGGGTGGAAAATGAAGGATTTGCGTCATCTATTTTGACAACGCGAGACCGCGGGGCTTCACAACGACCTCACAACAAACGAGTTCATTCCTGTTTAAGACCTTTTAAAAATAAAATATTACAGCGATTGCACACAATCCACCCATTAGAACACACCATCGGCTAAATTCAGATTTTTGTGAGCTGGTAAATGGTGAAATTGAATGATTTGCAGCAGACTCTCTGACGGCTCGAGACTTCAACACTGGCATGGGGAAAAAGGTCTACATACTGAAACTACAGCCTTTTACATTAAAACACTCCAGCGAATCAGTACAAAACAATTAGAAGAATATATTATAGAGATTAAAATGAGTGCTTGTGAGATATTTTTTTGTCTTAGGCCAGAAAAAGACATTGCATCGATCTCTCGAGTTACAGAGGACGCTGATTCTGGCTTTTCGCTGCAAGAACGGACAAATCATTCGTCTTGACAGCTTTTTTTTGTATGTCTATATTTTGTGTTGTCAATAGTAAATATTATGAAAACAATAACTGTTGTAATTTTGTCATCATTATATAGTTTATGTATTATTATTGCAAAATACAATTTAGCAACTCACATAGTTATCATTCATCACTGCTTAAAAATGTAAGTTGAAAAATAAACTCTTAAAGCATGAAATAAGATACAGAATCAGTCAATTCGATTTTAACGTGGGTATATTATCAGTGAACTAATCATTAAATATTTGTAATCATTCATAAAATATTGGCCCCTTTCATAATGATGTTGTTCAGAAATGAAGGCCACAATGCTAATGTTGTCCACACGATGGCGCCACAGGATGGAAAATACTTCAATATCTGTTCAAAGATTTTAAAATGTTCCATTTATGTGCATAAATATAAAATGCATATACATGCATTCTATTTTCATAAACTTTAATAAAGCCCAATATAGTATTTATGCAAAAACTGTAATCCCCTAAGTACCATTACGTTTTTTTCTTATTTTAATAGTATGGACAACATATTTCTCAAGTTATCACACATAAAGTGAAGAAAAGAAACTATATTACTTATCTATTTTCATATCTATTTTCACCTTGACTTAAACCACATTGTTTCTTTTACCTTCTGTGTTGTTGCCTACAACACTTCAGTTAGAGGACTGGGAAATAGCAAACAGGGGAAAAAGGCATGACTTATTTCGCATACAGCTAGCCAAACCTGTTGAAACTGTTGTCATAGCCAAGGCTTTTTATTGGAACAGAAAACAGCAAGGGTCCATAGAAAAATACTGTTGGAAGTTTTTTTTTTTCCACCAAGGCAGCTCAAGAAGGTTGGACACACAAGTACAGTAGCTCTTTTGGCCCAAGGCCAAGCCAACATCAAAGTTAGTTCACTAACTTTACATTCTAGTTATTATTATTATTATTCTTTTTCTGAGACTAAAATTTCTGACTCTAACTCCTCCTAGAGCTTTAACTCTACAGACTTCAAACTCAGCCCAGCTCTTCAGACTGATCTCGCCGGGTGTGCTATATCTTTTCTAACTGATCAGACTTATGGTTTTCATAAAAATGAAGATTAAAAATCATAAAAATCCCATAGACTTTTATTGACGGAATGTTCAGATGAGCCAAGCTCCAACTGTCAAAATTCAAAACTAAACAAACTAAACCCCATTAGACTCAATCAAGCTTCGCTTCTATGTACTATTTCTAATCCATTTAAACTCATTCAAACTCATCTATCTAATATTTCTAATCTATCTATCTATCTATCTATCTATCTATCTATCTATCTATCTATCTATCTATCTATCTATCTATCTATCTATCATCTGACTCTATCTATCTATCTATCTATCTATCTATCTATCTATCTATCTATCTATCTATCTATCTATCTATCATCTGACTCTATCTATCTATCTATCTATCTATCTATCTATCTATCTATCTATCTATCTATCTATCTATCTATCTATCTATCTATCTCCAGACTGTTTCTATCTATCTATCTATCTATCTATCTATCTATCTATCTATCTATCTATCTATCTATCTATCTATCTATCTATCTATCTATCTCCAGACTGTTTCTTTCTATCTATCTATCTATCTATCTATCTATCTATCTATCTATCTATCTATCTATCTATCTATCTATCTATCTATCTATCTATCTATCTATCCTAGCAACATGCTAATAATGTTAGAAACATGCTAGTCACTCGCTAATCATGCTAAAAACATGCTAGCGACATGCTAGTCACTCGCTAATCATACTAAAAACATGCTAGCGACTTGCTAGTAACTCGCTAATCATGCTAGAAACATGCTAGCGACATGCTAGTAACTCGCTAATCATGCTAGAAACATGCTAGCGACATGCTAGTCCTCGCTAATCATGCTAAAAACATGCTAGCGACATGCTAGTAACTCGCTAATCATGCTAAAAACATGCTAGCGACATGCTAGTCACTCGCTAATCATGCTAGAAACATGCTAGCGACATGCTAGTCACTCGCTAATCATGCTAGAAACATGTTAGTCACTTGCTAATCATGCTAGAAACATGCTAGCGACATGCTAGTCACCGGCTAATCATGCTAAAAACATGGTAGCGACATGCTAGTCACTTGCTAATCATGCTAAAAACACGCTAGCGACATGCTAGTCATTTGCTAATCATGCTAGAAACATGCTAGCGACATGCTAGTCACTCGCTAATCATGCTAAAAACATGCTAGTGAAATGCTAGTGACATGCTAGTCACATGCTAATCATGCTAGAAACATGCTAGTGACATGCTAGTAACTTGCTAATCATGCTACTGACATGCTAGTCACTTGCTAATCATGCTAGAAACATGCTAGCGACATGCTAGTAACTTGCTTATCATGCTAGTGACATGCTAGTCACTTGCTAATCATGCTAGAAAAATGCTAACGACATGCTAGTCACTCGCTAATCATGCTAAAAACATATTAGTGACATGCTAGTCACTTGCTAATCATGCTAAAAACATGCTAGCAACATGCTAGTCATTTGCTAATCATGCTAGAAACATGCTAGCGACATGCTAGTCACTCGCTAATCATGCTAAAAACATGCTAGTGACATGCTAGTCACTTGCTAATCATGCTAGAAACATGCTAGCGACATGCTACTGACATGCTAGTCACTTGCTAATCATGCTAGAAACATGCTAGCGACATGCTAGTCACTAGTTAATCATGCTAAAACATGCTAGTCACATGCTAATCATGCTAGAAACATGCTAGCGACATGCTAGTAACTTGCTAATTATGTTAGCAACATGCTAGTAACTAGCTTATCATGCTAGAAACATGCTAGTAACTTTGCTAATCATGCTAATGACATGCTAGTCACTTGCTTAATTAAACTTCTTAAACTTTTCAAACTTCAAACTTCAAACTTTTCAAACTTTTTAAACTTTTCAAACTTTCCAAACTTTTTAAACTTTCTGTTCAGGCTTTCTCAAGCCAACTTAAAGTTTGTCTTGACGAACTTTTTTATCTAGTTATTATTATTCTTTTTCTGAGACTAAAATTTCTGACTCTAACTCCTCCTAGAGCTTTAACTCTACAGACTTCAAACTCAGCCCAGCTCTTCAGACTGATCTCGCCGGGTGTGCTATATCTTTTCTAACTGATCAGACTTATGGTTTTCATAAAAATGAAGATTAAAAATCATAAAAATCCCATAGACTTTTATTGACGGAATGTTCAGATGAGCCAAGCTCCAACTGTCAAAATTCAAAACTAAACAAACTAAACCCCATTAGACTCAATCAAGCTTCGCTTCTATGTACTATTTCTAATCCATTTAAACTCATTCAAACTCATCTATCTAATATTTCTAATCTATCTATCTATCTATCTATCTATCTATCTATCTATCTATCTATCTATCTATCTATCATCTGACTCTATCTATCTATCTATCTATCTATCTATCTATCTATCTATCTATCTATCTATCATCTGACTCTATCTATCTATCTATCTATCTATCTATCTATCTATCTATCTATCTATCTATCTATCTATCTATCTCCAGACTGTTTCTTTCTATCTATCTATCTATCTATCTATCTATCTATCTATCTATCTATCTATCTATCTATCTATCTATCTATCTATCTATCTCCAGACTGTTTCTTTCTATCTATCTATCTATCTATCTATCTATCTATCTATCTATCTATCTATCTATCTATCTATCTATCTATCTATCTATCCTAGCAACATGCTAATAATGTTAGAAACATGCTAGTCACTCGCTAATCATGCTAAAAACATGCTAGCGACATGCTAGTCACTCGCTAATCATACTAAAAACATGCTAGCGACTTGCTAGTAACTCGCTAATCATGCTAGAAACATGCTAGCGACATGCTAGTAACTCGCTAATCATGCTAGAAACATGCTAGCGACATGCTAGTCCTCGCTAATCATGCTAAAAACATGCTAGCGACATGCTAGTCACTCGCTAATCATGCTAAAAACATGCTAGCGACATGCTAGTCACTCGCTAATCATGCTAAAAACATGCTAGCGACATGCTAGTAACTCGCTAATCATGCTAGAAACATGCTAGCGACATGCTAGTCACTCGCTAATCATGCTAGAAACATGCTAACGACATGCTAGTCACTCGCTAATCATGCTAGAAACATGCTAGCGACATGCTAGTCACTCGCTAATCATGCTAAAAACATGCTAGCGACATGCTAGTCACTCGCTAATCATGCTAGAAACATGCTAACGACATGCTAGTAACTCGCTAATCATGCTAGCAACATGCTAGTCACTTGCTAATCATGCTAGAAACATGCTAGCGACATGCTAGTCACCGGCTAATCATGCTAAAAACATGGTAGCGACATGCTAGTCACTTGCTAATCATGCTAAAAACATGCTAGCGACATGCTAGTCATTTGCTAATCATGCTAGAAACATGCTAGCGACATGCTAGTCACTCGCTAATCATGCTAAAAACATGCTATTGAAATGCTAGTGACATGCTAGTCACATGCTAATCATGCTAGAAACATGCTAGCGACATGCTAGTAACTTGCTTATCATGCTAGTGACATGCTAGTCACTTGCTAATCATGCTAGAAAAATGCTAACGACATGCTAGTCACTCGCTAATCATGCTAAAAACATATTAGTGACATGCTAGTCACTTGCTAATCATGCTAAAAACATGCTAGCAACATGCTAGTCATTTGCTAATCATGCTAGAAACATGCTAGCGACATGCTAGTCACTCGCTAATCATGCTAAAAACATGCTAGTGACATGCTAGTCACTTGCTAATCATGCTAGAAACATGCTAGCGACATGCTACTGACATGCTAGTCACTTGCTAATCATGCTAGAAACATGCTAGCGACATGCTAGTCACTCGCTAATCATGCTAAAACATGCTAGTCACTTGCTAATCATGCTAGAAACATGCTAGCGACATGCTAGTAACTTGCTAATTATGTTAGCAACATGCTAGTAACTAGCTTATCATGCTAGAAACATGCTAGTAACTTTGCTAATCATGCTAATGACATGCTAGTCACTTGCTTAATTAAACTTCTTAAACTTTTCAAACTTCAAACTTCAAACTTTTCAAACTTTTTAAACTTTTCAAACTTTCCAAACTTTTTAAACTTTCTGTTCAGGCTTTCTCAAGCCAACTTAAAGTTTGTCTTGACGAACTTTTTTATCTAGTTCTGAGTTAATATCTCACAGTTCTGAGTTTATATTGTAATTCTGAGTTTGTATCTCAGTTCTGAGTTTATATCTCATAATTCTGGGTTTATGTCATAATTCTGGGTTTATATCTCACATAGCAGGTTACACATGCATGTGATGTGTTTACTGTTATTTGACATGCCAAAACACATTGTATAATAATAAAGAATTCCACATCATCATTTCAGTGTTATTAATATAAACACCTGACTAAACAGACTTCACTTTAGACACAACATCCTTTTAGATGTGTGTGTGTGTGTGTGTGTGTGTGTGTGTGTGTACAGTACATGTATAATTATTATTCAAGTTGATATTCTGATCATATATTTTTCCAGGCACATTTTACCATTTCCAAACTACATCAATCATCAATAACTACTATTCAGTTTGTATTTAATAATTTATAAATTATATATAATTGTTCACTAAGCCTTATATTTAGGTGTGCAAAATTATTAAACAGGCTTTCTTTTACAGATAAAATGAGCCAAAAAAGAGATGTAACTCAGACTGAAAAGTCAAAAATTATTAAATGGCCATGAGAAGGATGCAATACTAGAAATCACAAAGTTAAGGCTTGACCATTGGACAGTGAAATGCTCGTTGGGTCAGCAGGGTCATTCAAAAATAAGTGGAGACTGCAAAAGTATTAAAAATACCTACAGGAGCCCTTGAGTCTCCAAGACAAACTTTTCAGGATAGGAGATGGACTGGAAATGAACTCCTGAAACTTACTGCCAGATTCTGGAAGATAAATCCTTCATACAGTGGTGCTGGTCTGTCCATAAAGCCTATAAAAAAATCAGTCTTCACGTATTTTACTACACTTCAGCATGCGATTCTTATTATGTGAGGGTCATTTTTTAGGATTCTTTACCTAACCTCCCTAAGAACCTGACACATTTCACTTCTGGAGACTCCAGGTAGGTTGCAGTTCTGGAAAATGCTGGAACCGGAGACTAAAGGGTTCCTGATGGATTCACACCTAATTATTTTGCAGTTAATGTGTCTGTTCTTCTCCACCTGTTTTTCTCTGACCCTGCTGGCCCAATGAGCATTTCGCTGCCTTAACTTTGTTATTGTATAGAAAGAAAGAATTTATTTATTTTTCTTGGAAAGGTAAGAAAGCTTTCTCTCATCGGATCTTTGCACTCATTAATTTTGTCCCTCTGCAGGTATTCGGGAAACTTCCAGGATCACACCTTCATCATCACGTTCTTCACCACCTGCTTCATCTTTCCGCTGGGTGTGATCATCGTCTGCTACTGCAAACTGCTCCGGAAGCTCAGAAAGGTCAGTCGCTCCACAACACCTGGAGTCCAGCGGCTCATTAGACGAGCGATTCACTGAATCCTAATGAACTACATGCGCTTTCTGATGTTATCACAACTGCAAACTGACCTCTGATCACTGACCCTGTGTGGAGACCAACCATAAAAATGATCTGAAGTTACCATGTGTGATAAACCTGATTTCCAGTAGACGTTATTTATATCTACTGCCATCATCAAATTTAGCCATTATAACAATTATTTTGTCAGCACACATTATGTGTGTGTTTGCAGGTGTCTAACACGCACGGCAGGCTGGGTAATGCCAGGAAGCCGGAGCGTCAGGTGACTCGTATGGTGGTTGTGATGATTGTGGCCTTCATGGTGGCCTGGACTCCGTACGCTGCGTTCTCCATCGTGGTCACAGTCCTTCCCAGCATTCACCTGGACCCGCGGCTGGCAGCCGCTCCGGCGTTCTTCTCCAAAACCGCAGCGGTTTACAACCCCATCATCTATGTCTTCATGAACAAACAGGTGATATTTGCATTCATGCATTTGGCAGACGCTGTCATCCAAAGTGGTTTATAATGCATGTAATCAGTTCATGCATTGCCTGGGAATCAGACCCATGATGTATTATATCTGATACACACATTTCTAAGGCTCTAAATGATCAAACTGCATGTCTTCTGTCGACTGATTGATAGTTTCCAGTTTTGTATCCAGTCAAAGCTATTTTACTTTTCCAAACGTCCACCTTGTGCTTCTGGTGTCAGATCTTGAGTGATTGTGATCAAGTAAAGGTCAGAATAACTGCAGTAATATCTCCAGATAAACTCTTACTGGACTGAAGCAGCTCAGCTTTACTTGATTCTCCATCAATCATGTTTTAGAGTCTCAAATCTGATCATCAGGATCTTTTGAGGAGTGTTTGTTTCCAGAAGCTTTTTTCATCTTTTTTGCTTGTTTGTTTTAAATGTTTTGTTTAAAGGTTCAATAAGCTCCATTAAAATAAATTCAGATTTTTCTGACTTTTATTTCATGTCAAACTATAATATTACCCATTATGCATTTGAGCAGCAATCAATTAGGTGACAAATTTAGGTTATAAAAACGTTGTGGGAACATTGTCACATTTTCTTGTCACGTTTGTGACATTATTTAAAGGTTACAAAAACTTTCTTAGAATCTTCATGACATGTATTCAATCTCTCTAAATCTAGAGAATGACTATTTGTTAGTTATTCAAATTAAAAGAGAAGGAAACTTGTCATCATTTACTCTCAAAATAGTATATTCTGGATCAGTCAGGTGGAGACGATCCATCTTCGTCTTCATCATCATACGATATTAGATCCTCAGAGTGACAGCGTTACATAAACTCATCCTTTGATTGGTGTTGTTAGTTGTCAGCTTCATCTTTAATAATAAATGGATCATCAATAAATGAGCAGTAAAATGCAGCGTGACGCAAGCGCAGGATGTTTTTTAAGCTGAAATGATTTGCCCTGATAACACCTGCATCTCTCTGTTACCGTTTTTATTATTAAAGGCTCAATAAATAGATGCATCATTTAATAAAGCAGCTCAAACGTCTGAAGAATTAAACTTTTGATCATTAGAAGCTTATGAACATAAACCGAATGGAAATACAACTCTACTTCCTTTGAATGTCAGAAAATCTTAATTTCAATTACTTTAATGTTGATTACAGTGATACTACATCAATATGAAAAATATAAAGGCACAATTCTGAGAGAAAAAAGTCAAAATTGTAAAAAAAATAACAAAAAAAAAAACCTTAAAAATTGATATATAAACTGAAAATTAAGACGTTTAAAGTTTTATTGCAGAAAAAACAATAACATAAAGAGAACAGAATATAAACTCAGAATTAGGTATAAACTAGGTCAAAAAAAAAGTATGAATTTGCGAAACATAAACTGAAAATGTCGAGAAAAAAGTCTGAATTGTGAGATAAAAAGTCACAATTGAATAACATACTATTATGCGATCTAAAGTCAAAATAATAAAAAAAAGCTTGAAATATGAGTTTATAATTCTTTGCAAAAAATGCAAATTGTTTAAATTGTGAGATAGAAAGTTGCCATGACCTTTATTATTTTTTATTTAAAATGTCATAATTGCGGGAAAACAGTCTGAATTACAAGAAACAAAGTCTGAGGATAAAAAAGTTTTTTTTTTTTTTACCAATTAAATTTTTATTTATTTATTTAGTGGTAGAAAAGGACTTTCATACTTTCTTCCTGTAACTGGTTTGGACAGTTGGCATTTCTTATGAATATTCAATATAACATCAACTAATTATAAGATTAGAAAGGCCAAACTCAACGCAGTTTGCAACTTGCTTTGATAAATGATTTTTGTGGCGATGCTTGTACTTAAATTTTGATCTTAATGATATTGCATGAAGAAAGTTTCCTGCGTCCCAGTTAAAATCCCCCGCTTCTAAATGGGTTACTGAAAGAGCTTGAAGAAACAAGTTCTTATGCAAGCCATTTAGGATTGAGGTTGCTTTCCCATACTGTGTTTGAGAAGCGCGCAGGACACTGTTTATGGATTTAGAAAAATCCTAAAGCTGTCATGATGGGATGATATCGTTTCACCAGAGCTGTCGTGTCTGACATATATTACTAAAATAAAAAATAAATAAATTCCTGTGGTTTGGATCAAACCTGCCGCACTCTGAAGGAGAAGATGCTGAATTATTGAGCAGCTGTGGAGGTTACTGGACGTAAACAGTGTTTGGCAGCGCCTCGTCTCTCCGTCTTCCAGCTGAGCTGTAGCTGTCAGTTTATCCGCTAGTTCTCTCCATTCAGTCGCTGACCACATCTCGATGCTGTCCACACTCATCAGGAACAGCTCTGCTATTCAGAAATCTGCAGAAATACGTGAACAGCAACACGGCATGCTTGTTTGCTTGTGACTTCAGTGATCTCAGACTAAATGTTGTCAAAGGTCAGACTGATTCGCTGGAGTTTGTTACTCTGTCAGTTTGATGCACGTCTTCAATGGGTTAAAAAAGAAAATAGGTGAAAAATAAAACAGAGATACTTTTGAAAATGCAATATTTTTCAAAGTTGTAAATAAAACAAAGCTACTAAAGTAGGTCTTTATAGTGTAGTTTTAAAATATATTAAAGTTTCTTATTTTAATTTAATTTAAAAGTAAAACTGATATGATTTATATATATATACAGTACAGGTCAAAAGTTTGGAAACATTACTATTTTTAATGTTTTTGAAAGAAGTTTCTTCTGCTCATCAAGCCTGCATTTATTTGATCAAAAATACAGAAAAAAAATGTAATATTGTGATATATTATTACAATTTAAAATAATTGTTTTTAAATGTATTATACGTTAAATTATCATTTATTTCTGTGATGCAAAGCTGAATTTTTAGGATCATTATCACATGATCCTTTAGAAATCATTCTAATATGATGATTCATTATCAAAGTTGGAAACAGTTCTGCTGCTTAATATTTTTTCAGAACATGTGATACTTTTTTAGGATACTTTGATGAATAAAAAGTAAAAAAAAAAAAAAAAAAAAAAAAAAGAAGCTATGTTTTTAAAATATAAATATTTTGTAATAATAATATACACTACTGGTCAGTAATTTGGGGTCAGTAATTTTTTTTCTTTCTTTTTTTCAAAATAAAATCAATACTTTTATTCAGCAAGGATGTGTTAAATTGATAAAAAGTGATAGTAAAGAAAATATATTATTAGAATATATATTATTAGAATTTTTTTTTTATTTTTAATAAATGCAGTTCTTTTTAACCTTTTATTCATCAAATATATTAGACAGCAGAACTGTTTCCAACACTCATAATAAATCAGAATATTAGAATGATTTCTAAATGATCATGTGATAGACTGGATGTTACATGTGACACTGAAGGCTGGAGTAATGATGCTGAAAATTCAGCTTTGCATCACAGGAATAAATTTTTTTTTTTTTAAGTATATTCAAATAGAAAACTATTATTTTAAGTTGTAATAATATTTCACAATATTACTGTTTTTTCTGTATTTTTGATCAAATAAATGCAGGCTTGATGAGCAGAAGAAACTTCTTTCAAAAACATTTAAAATAGTAATGTTTCCAAACTTTTGACCTGTACTGTATATATATACACAAAAATACTAAAATGAATAAAAGTATAATCTTGCCTCAATAATAAAAAATAAAAAAAAAGAAAAGTTGTAAATTGATCAAAGATACTGAAGTGGGTTTTACAAGAAAATACTAATTCAGTTTTATAGTATAATATAGTTTTAATATATTATAGTTTCTTATATATATATATACAAAAATACTAAAAATGACAAACACAACAAAATTACTAAATAATACTAAAATAACACAAACACAGCTATTATTGTAGTGCTGATCACAGTTAGTACTTGTATAAAACGTAAATAAAATGTGCAGAATTTAGTGCATTGGTGATTTACTAATTACAGCTGGGTATATTAATACACTGTATTTATTTTTCTTTTTACTTGTAAATAGCCCCATGACTATTTAAGCACGTTTTACAATGTCTTTCAACTTCAAAATTTTAAGGTTTATTTCAGTGTGTTAATTGCTGTTTCTTTGTACTTATTTGTGAACTTTATAATTAGTTTCTGTGTCTGTTTTAAAACAAGAGAACAGAGAATTTTGAAAAAGAAAAACTGTGTTACTTAACTATAATAACTCTGGTGTTATTTTTTGTGAATTGCATGATAAAAACAACTTTTAATAAATTGCATGATAAAAGTGATTTTAAACTGAAAGCCAAGATATGTGTTTGAAAAGCCCTGTATTTACTGTATTTACAGTTCTGTAAAGCTTCATCCTCAGAACTGCAGAGACACAGACAGGCTTTTCAAGTGACTTTAGGACACAAACTAATTAGTGTCTATCGGCCTCTGTGGTTTCATGACTGGGGACTAATGAAGAATGAGAAGGACGATGTGAACCGCAGGCTAATGTGGAAACAATTAATGATTACTGTGCAATTATGACCTCAGCATGATTGACTAATTGTACTTGCATGTTACACACAGTGCTCATCTGCAAAGCGCCGTGTCGACTGATGACTGATTTCACTGCTAGTTTAGAAGCCTGACTGCATCAGTAAAAACCACTTAACCTCACTCTGAGCGTTTGGACGTAACTCTCAGCATTCGGTTATTTATTTAAGGCGAGACACTACAGACAAAACCATTGTTTGTGTGTTTTTTTCATGCACTGGTTGAAATTGAGATCACATGCAACTTGTTTATAACTTGTCTTCTTATCTTCAGATGCAATGCAGACGAAACTTCTAAAGCAACTTAAATCTGCATTTAAGTGTTTGTTTTTTATTGCACTTTATCTTTTTGCAACTGTGGATTTCACTTCCAATATATATCTTTAAAGGCTTGAGTTTTATCTTCTCCACATCA
>CM045036.1:28256030-28281030 GCA_024542945.1 allo-octoploid hybrid of Carassius auratus x Cyprinus carpio | reverse complement strand
ATTGCAAGTTTTATTTAACATTTTTGGCTTTTCTCCTTAGAACTTCACATCTTGCAATTCTTGAGTTTATATCTTGCAATGTTGACCATTTTTTGGTTTGTTCGAATTCTTGTAATTCTAAATGTACATTTTGCAATTCTGTTTTTTTTGGTCTTGTTCTTGTTTCCACCAAGGAATAAAAAATCTTAAGAATGTAATTACAGCATTGTAGCTCACAATTAAAATACCTCACTTTTTTCTCCCAATTGCAAGTTGTCTGTTTTCTTGGAATTCTGATTTTATATTTTCTTAAAATCTTTTTAAGATCTTTTCTTTCTTTCTCTCTCTCTCTTTTTTTTGCACCATGGAATAAAAAAAGGTAATTCCTTTTTATCTCACAATTTAGCCTTTTTCCCCTCAGAATTCTAAATGTACATCTCACAGTTTATAAAATCAAATCAAATTTTTTTTATTTTCTCAGAGTTGTTAGAAACACATAACTGAGAGAAAAACAATCAGAACTTTGAGATACGTAATAATTTTTTTTTCCCATGATGGAAATGAGCTTCACATATAAATGTGAAGTGATGAGCGGAGGGGACTCCCGAGGGCTGATGGGAGTGTGTTTCTGCATCATGATGGTGGAATCAGCGGCTCTGTTCTCTTTACCCCGTGCTGTGACTCTTCCTCCAGAACACAATGAATAAAACACTCGCACGCCGTGAAGATGTGCTCGCACAGGACGATGATAAATGACACCAGCAGCGAATGCACGGCCAATTCCAGACACTCCACCGTCTCTCAGAGACCTGAATAAGCAGGGAATGTGAGTGACGTTGTAGTTTGCAGGCAGTGATTAATTCAAAGAGTAATTTACATGTTTATATAGAGTGCAGCACTTACAGAGCTCATGTTGATTTATCAGGGCGAGGAAACAGAAACCCACACCTTCAGGATGATTAATTGGCTGCTGGAGTGCTTACAGTTGTGTTGAGTCAGAGAGAGAGTGTTTCTCAGGTTTATATGATAGTAAATGTCTTATTCAACTTTTGCATGAAACAAATTATAGTGCATGCAAAATAATAAAAAGCTAAAACCTTTATAATCATGCATATTTACAATATACTGTAAAAAGTGTCAACTTTTGCATTTAACAACTGTTATATGCAAATAATAAAATCTAAAAACCTTATACTCATGCATATATAAGGAAGTCTTATACAACTTTTGCCTGTAACAAATAATGTAACATGCAAATAATAAAACACAAAAACTCATGCATATCTACAGTATAAAGACTTCTAATCAACTTTTGCATGTAACAAATATTGTTATACACAAAAAATAAAATGCAAAAACCTTAAATTTATGCATATACAGTATATACAATAGTCAAAGTCCCCACTGCTCCGGGTGTGTGTTCACAGTGTGTGTGTGTTCACTGCTGTGTGTGTGCACTTTGGATGGGTTAAATGCAGAGCATGAATTCTGAGTATGGGTCACCATACTTGGCTGTATGTCACGTCACGTCACTTATTCAAATTTTGTATGTAAAAAATAAGGTTACATGTAAATAATAAAATGAAAAACTCTTTATACTCATGCATATATCCAATATAAAGACTTCTCAACCTTTGCATGCAACATATAACAAATGCAACATATGCAAATAATAAAATGCAAAACCCTTTATACTCATGCATATTTACAATATATGGAGACTTCTCAACAAATGTTACATGCAAATGATAAAATGCAACCCTTTATACTTATATTTATAAAATAGTCACTTTTGCATGTAACAAATAATGTAACATGCAAATGACAAAAAAATGTAAAATGCAAAAACCTTCATACTCATGCATGTTTACAAAATACTGTAAAAACATAAACATTTGCACGTAACAAATAATGCTATATGCAAATAATAAATTGCAAAAACGTTATACTCATGCATATTTTTGATATAAAAACAAACTTTTGCATGTAACAAATAATGTAACGTCAATTATACAAATTATAAAATGCAAAACCATTATACTCATGCATATTTACAATACACTGTAAAAGTGTATGAACTTTTGCATGTAGCAAATAATGTTATATGCAAATAATAAAATGCAAAAACTTTTAAACTCATGCATATTTACAAAAACACTTGCGGTATCTGTTGTTGCTGATGTCAGGGTCACGTGTGATTTAGCAGAAGCTTGTAAGATCAGACAGATGAAACACGGACAGGTTGTGTGACGCCCTCTTCCTCAAAAAACACACCGTAGATGACATTAAATACAGCTCCTCTGACAACACGGATAAACCTGGCTCTGTTCGGTGATGCATTTAAATACAAGAGACATTTACAAACCAAAGCTATCAAGCTGTCACTTTTGCATGTTGTTGCTCATATTAATAAGCATCAAAGTTTGATTTGAATGTATTTAGTTTAATGCTGTCTGCTTAAGTGTTTTGGTACATGTCTTTTCTCCATCTTGCTGCATGCGAGCACACTTTGGATCTGTCACCATATTAATAGTTCATGAGCTGTATCAGTACTGTATACTACACTGGAAATCACTCACCAGGAACTGAGATGGATTCCACGTCACATGCACACACAGAATAACATACGACTGCGTTGCTTCTGTAATCGAGTTCTTGTGCAGCATAAATCACACACAAACCCTGATGAAACTCTTATCACGGAAATAACTGGACATGACATAAAAACTAGTGAGTCGCCTACATAGACAGCACTGCGGGACATCACAGCTGTGCACTTGTTCTAAAAATAAGTCAGCTGACTGGTATCACTGATATACTATTATAACTTTTTTCATATTTTTCTTCACATTTAGAATTTTTGTAAAATATTTGTTTTTCTGTTTTAAATAATTTTGTTGTGTGTTTTTGTCATTTTTATAGTATTTACAATATAGTATTTACTCATTTTTATTTATTAATTTTATTTTATTATAGTTTTTGTTAATTATTAGATTTTTATAAATATATTTGTTTTTTGTTTAATTCTAATAATTTTTATTATTTTATTATCTTATGTATTATTTATTATTTTGTATTCATTATTTTTAATTTATTGCGTTTGTTATTTTATTACAGTATTTATACATTTGTATTTATTTATTTATTTTAGTATTTGGCAGAGGTTAAACTAAATGAAAAGAGAATGCCTTTTATTTTATTTTAGGCAACATTTATTTTAAGTAACAAATTTTTATGGTTTTTATGGCAGCATTTTTCATTTTCTCAATTTAGTTTAACTTTATGTAAAAAAAAAGGTAAAATAGACATTTAAAAAAAAACATCAAAAAGACAGAAACACCTAAAAAAATTACTAAAACTAACTAAAATGAAATAGATTATATATATAAAAACATTGATAAAAAAATAAAGTATCTCAATTATGCAAAAAAAAATATATATATACATATATAAATAAATACATAAAAAAATACACTGAACAAGACTAGTGTTCTTTTGAAATGCATCAGTTTATTATCAATGAAGCTTTTGTGATTCTGATACCAGATGGGTTTTAGTTTTAGTAACAGATGATAACCCTGAACGAGCTTGATCCAGCAGGAGAAGAGATTCTGAGAGCGTCTCTGTTGTTCTGTTTGTCTTGTTAATAATGTAATATGGAGCTGTACATCAGTGGCTTCATGACTCTTCAGCAGTGAAGCTGACAGATGCTCTTCATCACCATCCACATCCTCCTCCTCCTCCTCCAGCACTCAGCTGCTCATTCTCAGTGTTCTGGGTTTACGTTTCAATTTCAAACTACACTAAAAGGGCAATAGGAATAATTATCTGTCTTCATTAAAGTAATTTAATCTTCTAAATGAGGTGCTGTTTTAATGAAGATGCTTACGAGTTGTTTGAGTTATGATCTGTCACCTCATATATCTGCTGATGTTTCTCCATATGTGATGAAACGCTCCTGCGCTGAAGATTAATGGAAAGCAGAAGATCAGCGGTGTGGAGCCGGGTTTCATAAAGACGAGAGCTGCGTGTGATTAATCACTCTCAAACCCAGCGGTTCCAACAGACGAGAGAGAAACAAACACACAATCACTAATCCAGCACTCAAGGGTTAATAATAGCATAGATGTGAAAAAGAAACCGTTTCGATACATGAAGATACGTCCGTGTTGCATTACATTTTTATAGTGTTACAAAAGATAAAATTAAATAGGAAACAAATCCATCAGACCAGAACACTTTTTCACTGCAGGAAGTGTTATTATGGATTATAGACTCTATGTATTTGAGTTAAAATCATCTTAATGCTGGATGTGTTTCATCTTTTGTCTTCTCCAGATGTTCACTGATGGACTGGAGTGCTGTGGATTACTTGTGGATTATTGTGATGTTTTTATCAGCTGTTTGGACTCTCATTCTGACGGCACCCATTCACTGCAGAGCATACATTGCTGAGACACTGATGCAGTGCTAAATCCTGATGCTTTACTCCAGAAAACTAGATTAGATTAGATAAATTGGTGTTGGACAGGGATGGGAATTATTTAATCCATAAAAGGTCCAGTTACTCAAAATTTAATTGGCCTTAACTACACTAAACAAAAAAAGAACAAAAATAATACTGTATTTGGTAACTAATATGTATTTATTTATTTATTTATTTCCCACTGTTTATTATGTGTTAAAAATAAAAAAGACATCTGATAATAACACTGTGTAGTGTATTTACAAAACTGTTTTTAATTACGTAAAAAACAAAATTAAAAAAAGTTTCACCCGGGAAAATCATGAATGTTCAATACTTTCAGGTAAAAGAAACATTAATCTAGAGGCAAAAAGAGTTCTGCATCAGTGAGGATAATGAACGCAGGTCGAAAAGCACTGAAATGAGCTGTAGTTTCAGGCTGTTCTTGTCTTTTAATTATTCTCTGTTTGTCGTAAAATACAAAAGATTCACGCTTGATTAAAGACACTCAAGCAGCAGAATTACTGCTGTTCAATTATATTAAGAGCAGTTCAAACCGCTTCCACAATCTCCTACATTGCACACCACAGTAATGATATTTGAATGCTGGTCATAAATGAGTCTCACTGCACCGCTGGATTTTTATGCTCTTGCTGTAAAATCCACAGATGTCTGGACTTTCATTACTGTTATTCTCAAACTAGAATAAACTCTCATTATATATCAGATCTTTCCTTAAAGCGCAATTAAGACCCTGGTTTGTAGTTAATGAGTCTCCTCTATTTATAATCTATATTTCATTTTTTTTTTTGTATGCCCATGAATTTCAGTATATTTTTTTTTTTTTTTTTTTTTAACAGTTTTACTTTTTATTTTTGTATTATCACTGAATTTCACTGTAAAATTTAATTTTACATTTATATTAATTTTTTTCATTTTATATTGCATTTTTTATTAATTTATATAAACCACTGTATTTCAATATAAATTAATTTTCTTTTCTACTTAGGTTTATTTAATTTTATATTTTATTTATTTAATTTTTGTATACCCCTGAAGTTTAGCATATTTTATTATTTATTTTATTTTATTTTATTTTATTTTATTTTAATTTCCCCCTTTAAATTTTTTTTTTTATTATTATTTTTTTTTTATTCCTTTGTTTGTGTACACACAATATGGAAGGTTGATAATGATACTATACATTCTCTTCTCAATAAAACCTACTAAAAGAAATCGTTCTGTTTCCTTTAACACAGTGTTTAAGTCCTTGAAGAGAAAGAGATGAACGGACAGATGCGGTCGAGTGAGCATTTTCCTACAGGATGGAAAGTTCATGAGCTGCTTCATTAATCACAGTGTGTAAAGAAGAAAAAGTGAGAGTCCAGCTCAGACTGCATCCCTCAAACCCAAACGCTCACAGAGACACACTTTAGATGGACGACAGCAGCAAACGAGTAAACGAGAGAAACTTCTGGAGTGTGAAGAAGCTTTTTACTTCCGTAAAGAACCTTCACAGATTCCATGGAACCATCAATGCCAATAAAGTCCTTCACTGGACTAAACTTCTGCTCTTCATGAATAGTAAACATCACAGGAGAGATCGGCTGATTAAAACATTATGAGCATTAGACTCCAGATTCAGACAAACATCTCTGGAACATGATTCTTTAACCTGTTCGGGAGACTATACAATGGCCACAAGAAAGAACTTATTTTAGCTTTAATCTGAAGAACAACACAATTTACCGGTTCAGTAAACACTTCACTGTGGCCCTGAGCGCTCAGATACAGACTCTGATGAGCAGCTCAGCACAGATTCACCAGCGCTGCCTGCACACAGTAAAGTTCCTCATTCTGGACTAATCCAGGTTCTTTTATTTTTACATACCTTGAATTTCAGTATAAATTATTTTATTTTATTTTTGTATCCCACTGGATATTTATATAAATTAAATTTATAATTTTATACCACTTAAAATCAATAGAAATTTTATTTTATTTTTGAATACCACTAGATATCAATAGAATTTTCTTTTCTTTTCTTTTCTTTTCTTTTCTTTTCTTTTCTTTTCTTTTCTTTTCTTTTCTTTTCTTTTCCACTGAATATAAATCTAAAATTTTATTTTATTTTATTTTTGTATACCACTCAATATCAATATAAAATTTTATTTAATTTAATTTTTGTATACCACTGAATTTAAATATATTATTTAATGTAATTTTTTTTTTGTATACCACTGAATATCAATATAAACTATATTTTATTTTTGTATACCATTGAATATAAATATAAAATTTTATTTTATTTTAGTATACCACTCAATATCAAATTTAAAGGCTGCATTTAATCAAAAATACAGTATAAATTGTGAAATATTATTAGAATGTATAACAGCTGTTTTCTGTGTGAATATCTGTTAAACTGTAATTTATTTCTGTGATGTGCAGCTGTATTTTCAGCATCATTACTCCAGTCTTCAGTGTCACATGATCTTCAGAAATCATTCTAATATGATGATTTGCTGCTCAAGAAACATTTCTGATTATTATCAGTGTTGAAAACAGTTGTGCTGCACAATATTTTTGTGGAAACTGTCATACAATTTTTTTTTTTTTTTCGGATTTCTCTCTCTTCATCTGGAGCATTAATGGCAGACATGTACCGTCCCTCTCACATCTGTCTAAAGTTTTCAGACTCCCGAACCACCTGTTTCAGACTCGAATCCAGACCCTGAAGACGAGAATCATATACAGCAGAGAGAGAGAGAGAGAATGGTCTTTATTGGCTTCACACATACACACACACACACACAGGTTTCATTCATTACCAGGATCTGGTTTTACTTCAAGGCTAAAGCTCTCGGCCCGATATCGACCCGTTTGAGAATCCCATTGTGGTCAGACGCTCGCACCGAGGAGCCTCTGAGTTATAGAGGGATCAATACTGAAGCTCAATTATTGTATCAAACATTCAAAGCCAGAGTTTAATAGTGACGGCTGAAACAAACAGGCGGCAGGAGAATCAATCGCTCTCCCTCTCAATAACACATGATAAATAACGCTCCTGCTGTATGGAGATGTGTGTTTGGACTGCTGTAGAGCGTCTCTCAGGCTTGGTCTGATTATATTGTCATATTGGGACAGTCTACAGGGACTGTGTAAGGTTCAACATGTACATTTTTCTATAGCTGAATACACTACAGTTCAGAAGGTACAATTTTATTATTTAGTTTTTTATATTTTAATTATTTTATTTTATTTTATTTTATATTTAACTGTTATTTTTGTATACCATTGAATTTCAGTATAAAATGTAATTTAATTGTATATATTTAATTTAATTTATTTATTTATTTATTTTTTTTACATTTTGTATACACCTGGATTTCAGCATTTTAGATTTCAGATTTTATTTTATTATTTTATTTTACTAAGTTTTATTTACTTTTGTATTTCTATTTTTGTATATCACTGAATTTCAATTTAACATTTTATTTTGGATTTATTTCATTTTAACTTGTTCAAAAGTTTGGGATTGGTGAGATTTATTCATTTATTTTTTTGAAAGAAGTCTCTTCTGCTCACCATTTATTTGTTAAAATTACAGTAAAAACAGTAATACTGTAAAATAGTATTAGAATGTAAAATAAGTTTTTTATTTAAATATATGCTAAAATTTAAATTTATTTCTGTGATGCTAAATACATTTTTTACTCCATTACTCGAGTCTTTTTTCAGGATTCTTTAATGAATTTCGTCTGCTCCAGCTCTCTGCTCTGCTCCGATACAAAACTGAAGAGACTGAAGTTCCCATGCTCTCCTACAGACAGAAAAGACAGTTATCAGACCCGGATGACTAATGCCTGAACGTTGCGGTACTTCAGGACGGGATTAACTTGAACTGAAAACCACAGTGAAGCCATTAGGAGCCGTTCACACTGCGGTCAACAGCTCGAGTGATGCTGATCCAAATCATCTTAATCACTCGCTCGTCTCCATCAGCACCTGTTTGTGTAGTTGATGTCGGAGAATTATGAAGAGAGCGAATCCTCAGAAGGATCTTAATGAAATGCAACGAGGCTGTGTGTTTGATTTAATGAGGTACAGCGGAGGATTAAAGCTTGGTGTGTTTTGGATCCGTCTGCATGAATCCACACGCTCCAGTTTGGGAAATAAGAGTTACTGCTGTTCGTTTAGAGAGTAAAGTCTGAATCTGAGAGTCTGTGTGAGAGATAGAATCACACTGGACCAAAACATCATGTGTGTGTGTGTCAGTGTGTGTGTGTGTGTGTGTACCTACTTAACCATACTTTGGGGAGACAATTGCACCCAGAAGGGATCTAAACCTGACAAAACCTGCTGTTGAGGACTTCCTGCAGTATAAAATGTATTTTTGTAATAATGTAATAATGCATAACGTTTCCTGTTAGGGTTAGTGTGTAGGTTAGGGTAAGGTTACAGTTTTCGTAACACTGTACATAAAAACAATAGATGTCTATGAATGTCGCCAAAAGTGAAGTAAACCTGTCAAAACCTCTTTTTGGGGAGCAATAATGTAGTAATAATGTATAGAAATAGCTGTGTATAAAACCAATAGAAGTTTATGCTACTGTAAGTCCACATTTAGACCCAATAATAATAATAATAATATGTTTAATTTATATAGTGCTTTTCCCAAGCTCAAGGACGCTGTACAAGGTACACCAAAGCAACAAATATTGATTACAAAGAAACAATTGCATTGGACATTTGCCCAATTCAGTTACAAATAATGCAGTAGCATATGACACAGATTATGTAGTAAAGACTTAGAAATAGAAAACAAAACGGACAAATACACAATGTAAATTAGTGATAGTGTTGATTAAACAAATAAGTTTTAAGCTTTGATTTTAATTCACTGAAAGAGGTGACTGTTCTGAGTGCCACGGAAAGTGAATGCCAAAGTTTGGGTGCAGTGACGGAAAAGCACCTGCCGTCTACTGAAGATATGCGGAACCTAAGTACACAAAGAAGTTCAAAATTTGGAGATCGGAGTGTGTGAGGAGGTATATAAGAAGAGAGTAGGTTTGGAAAGATAGGAGGGAGCAAGACCTTTGAGTGCCTTTAAGGTGAGCAGAAGAATTTTGTATTGCACACAAATAGATACAGGCAACCAGTGAAGATTAAATAGAATAGGGGTGATGTGAGCAGATTTTTTTTTGGAAGTTAATAATCTGGCAGCAGAATTTTGAATGTACTGCAGACGAACGATGGAGTTAAAATAGTCAAGGCAAGTGATAATAAATGCATGCACTAATGATTCTGCATCTTTTCTACTGAGGAAAGGACGAAGTTGCGCAAATCAACGTAGCAGCTTTGGAGAGTTTGCTAATGTGGTCATCCAGGGTCAGTGATGGGTCTAGAATGATAGCTAAGTTTCTAACAGTAGCCAATGGAAAAATATAAATAGCGTCAAGGTCAAAGCTAGAAACATCAATTTTATTTTTTTATTAGAGATGGGGGACCAATTATTAAAATTTCTGTTTTACTTAAGTTCAGACTAAGAAAATTAGAATGTAGCCAATCCTTTAACTCACAGACACATGAAGATAAGGATGCCATCGACTGGTTGACAAGCAGTATATATCTGGATGTCATCAGCATAACAGTGGTAGTTAAAACCAAGGCGACTAATTATTTGGCTAAGAGGCTGAATGTAGAGGTTAAATAATAATGGTCCGAGAACTGAGCCCTGGGGAACTCTCTGTTTGAGTAAGACAGTGGGAAATTTGGAATTGTGCAGTGAGATGAAGTATTGCCTATCTGTGAGATATGAGGAGAGCCAGGATAATGCAGAACCTGAGATGCCAACTTCTGCAAGGCGAGAGAGTAACTTCTTCTGACAAACAGTATCAAAAGCTGAGCTGAGGTCAAGTAATAAAAGAAATGATAAACTGCCTGAATCGCCAGAAAGTAATAGATCATTGACAACCTTTACTGGAGCAGTTTCCGTATTGTGCCGTGAGCGAAAACCAGACTGAAAAATACCAAAGAGATTGTTGCAAGCTAGAAGTGACTGCAGCTGACAGCTGACAAATGGCAGGTTAGAGATCGGACGGTAGTTGGATAGATTTACAGGATCCAGATTTGTGTTTTTGAGAATAGGAGTAACAGCAGAAGTCTTGAGTGAGATAGGAACAGTGGAAGAAATGAAAGACATGTTGATGAGGTGTGAGATAGGGGCAGAAATAACAGGGATACAGTGTTTCAGGAGAAAAGTAGGTGCAGGGTCTAGTCGACTTGAGGAAGAATTCGATTTCTGTATTACATCTGCAATTAGAGATGGATTTGTTAAGGTAAAGGTAATGATTGGGTAGACTGAGTTCGCTCACAATTAGAAATAGTCGGTTCCTCATCAAAAGTCCCACTTAAAACATCCAACTTTCTCTGAAAGTGGTGCAAAAAAGTACGACACAAATCTTCAGAGTCATGTTGGCTGATTCTATGATTTGATGCCTGGATTAGTTTGTTTACCATGCTAAATAGTGCTTTAGCTCTATTTTTAGCTTTTTTTTTTTTTTTTTGCAAAAATTAGCTGAATCTGATGAAACTTCACAAAAGCTCCTTTTTGGAAAGCACTCATTTGTAAAAATGTTTTATTAAAAGAAAGTTAAATTACATTAACATTTTTTTTATTTAGTTATTTTTTTTTTTTTTTTAAAAAAGCCTTTTAGGGATGTCCTCATTTGTAAAAAGGGTATAAAATAAATATATATATTTTAAAAACTTTTATTCACTTATTGCAAAAAAGTTGGACGTTTTCTGTTAGGGTTCGGCTACACTATTTATAACTAGCTCAATATAAAAACAAAGGAAATATATTTAACTCCCCCATTTACATAGATAAGCGTGCGTGTGTGTGTTTGTTTGTTTGTGTGTGTGTGTGTACCACCTTAACCATATTTTGGGACGAAATTTGTACCCAGAAGGGATCTAAACATGACAGAACCTCCTAAAGAGGACATTTTTGGTATGTCCTCATTTGTAAAATTGGTTCATAAATGCTTTTTTAATGGTGCAAAACGATAATACTGAAAGAGGAGTGACTCCATATTTAACTGCAGTGTGAACACGGTCTTTATTGGGGCTGCACGATTTGGGGGAAACAAATAAAAACAATTCTGCAAAAATTTGATTCAACTAATTTTAAATAAATAAATAAAGAGAAAGAAGTGTTTGTAGAACTGCACAATTTGGTCAAAAATATGTGATTTTATATCAATAATCATTATTAATAAATCAAAATATACAAATTATTCAGTCACAAAAAACTTTTTTTTTTTTTTTACTATTGTAACATTTCAAATAAAAGGCCAGGGCTTATTCTTTAGACCTGACGTAAGGACGCTGAGTGGTTATGAAGTTGCTCAATAATTGATTTGAATAATTTTTAACCAAAAAATAAAAGGAATGCAGCTTTAATAATGGCACTAAGCCATACAGCGATTTCGGTTTTATTTCTATTAATCATGCAAAGCTAGTCTACGTCAAGACAGACCTGCTACAGACTCCTCATCTTCTAACCTAGTTTCAGTCAAACTGACCGAAGGTCCATAAACAAGGTCCCTCTGGTCTACACCTGGTCCATCTTTAACCTCACCGCTGGCTTTGTTCAATCGCTCTCTGCGGCAACGCTTGACAACATTTGCCTTGAAGTGTCAAGTGTAGCCTTCAGCACATCTGCGTCCCTCCGAGCTTTCGTCCTCCAGTGACTCACATTCACCGCAAACACTCGCTCGAAATACACCAGCCTGCAGCGATCATGGAGGACTATCAGATGCCGGATACAAAAGCTGAATTAAAAGCCAAGAACAGAAACCCATGCGTCGCACAGGCTCTGGAGAAGCTGCTCCTCGTCCAGCGCTGCGTCCTCAATGTGTCAAAACTGATCTATCATCAGCTCTCGGCCTGAATGACACCCAACACACCAGCAGCTCACCTTCAAACATCCTCCAGCCAGAAGAAAACGCATGCATCAGAATTCCATCATATAAATATCAGCATCTGCAGCAAATTCATATTTTTGAATAAAACTGGGCTGGTTTTTCCTCATTATTCTCACTATAAGCCATGAAAGCCTGACGGATCAAATGCAGACACATATGCAGATTTTTCTAACTATTATTTCATATAATGAAAGTGTGGCCAGCTGGAGCAGACTCTTTACTTCAGGACAGGTTTCAACACACGGACTGGAGTATGTTTGCTTCTCAGGCTGCCTGTGGCTCTCACACGGACATTGATACCTATACCTCCTCTGTACTGACTTACATCAACACCACCATTGACAGTGTTACATCAGAAAAACAGATCACAACATACCCTAATCAGAAGCCATGGATGAACAAGGAGGTGCGAATTCTGCTGAAAGCCCGCAACACTGCCTTCAGGTCAGATGACGTGCAGGCCTACAGTAAATCCAGGGCTAACCTGAAAAGGGGCATCAAAAAGGCCAAGTACTGCTACAAGCTGAAGGTAGAGGAACACTTTTCCAACTCTGACCCCCGACGCATGTGGCAGGGCATCCAGGCCATCAGTGACTACAAACCAAGCAACTCCACTCCAATGGTCACGGACGTCTCCTTCCTTAACGAGCTAAATGACTTTTATGCTCGCTTCAACAGCGACAGCAAGGAGACGGCCACCAAAACCACACACTCAGCAGACCACCAACCTCCTCAGATGTCCACACTGCATTGAGCCGGATCAATGCACACAAGGCTGCCGGCCCGGATGGCATTCCTGGACGTGTGCTTAGAGCATGTGCAGAGCAGCTTGCAGGGGTCTTCACAGACATTTTCAACCTGTCCCTCACCCAAGCAACTGTGCCAACATGTTTTAAGTCCACATCCATTGTGCCAGTACCGAAACACTCCTCCCCGATGTGCTTAAATGACTACCGCCCTGTAGCACTCACACCCATCATTATGAAGTGCTTTGAGCGATTGGTCCTAGCACACCTCAAAGACTGCCTCCCACCCACACTGGACCCACATCAATTTGCCTACCGCAGAAACAGGAGCACAGAGGATGCAGTATGCACAGTGCTGCACTCTGCACTCACACACCTGGACAGTAACAACAAATATGTACGGATGTTGTTTGTTGACTTCAGTTCAGCATTTAACACCGTCATTCCCTCCAAGCTGACCACAAAACTTGGAGACCTGGACATTAACACCTCCCTCTGCAACTGGATCATGGACTTTCTGACCAACAGGCCTCAGCATGTTAGGTCTGGCCACACCTGCTCCTCCACCATCACACTTAACATTGGCGTACCACAGGGCTGTGTGCTGAGCCCATTTCTCTACTCCCTCTACACCCATGACTGCAAGCCTGTGCATGGATGCAACTCCATCATTAAGTTTGCAGACGACACCACGGTGATTGGCCTCATCAGTGACAACGATGAGACTGCCTACAGGGAAGAGGTACAGCACCTGGCCACATGGTGCGCTGACAATAACCTGCTCCTTAACACCAGTAAAACAAAGGAGCTCATTGTGGACTCCAGGAAGAAGAAAGGAAGCACGCATGACCCCATCCACATTAACGGGATGGTTGTTGAACGTGTCTCCAGCTTCAAGTTCCTGGGAACCACCATCACGGAGGACCTGTCCTGGACCACAAACACCTCCAGCCTGGTCAAGAAGGCTCACCAACGCCTCTTCTTCCTCAGAACACTGAAGAAGAACCAGCTGTCTTCAGCCATAGTGGTGAACTTTTACCGGTGTGCGATCGAGAGCATCCTGACCAGCTGCATCACAGTCTGGTATGGGAACTGCACGGTGGCTGACCGCAAAGCACTGCAGAGGGTGGTGAAAACTGCCCAACGCATCACAGGGACACCACTTCCTGCTATTGAGGACATCCAGAGGAAACGCTGTGTACGTCGAGCTCGCAGCATTCTTAAGGACTCCTCTCACCCTGACCATAGACTGTTTAACCTCCTGCCCTCCGGGAGGCGCTTCAGGAGCCTCCGGACAAGGACCAGCAGATCCAGGAACAGCTTTTTCCCTACAGCTGTCTCCTTGCTGAACTCTGCCCTCTGACACCCCCCACACCATACACACAGACTCCTCCCCCACTTCATCACTACATCTGACTGATTTATTTATTTATTTATTTACAACAAGCAAAAACAACAAACTTGCTATTACTTGCACTACTGTCTGTTCATCCAGGAACACTGAATAATCCATTGCACACTGAATATTTTCTATGCACTTTACTTTCCATTGCAATAGTTTAAATTGTTCATATGTTCATAGTTCTGCCTATAGTGTACATCTACTTCACATATTCATCTGTATAATATGTTCATAGTACACCTATCTGTATATCATGCTGATAGTATTTAAAATCTGTAAATTTTGTCCATAATACTTATCTGTATAGTTATTGTACATATTGTAGACCTTGTATATTCTGTACTTACTGCTTATTGCACTTCTGGTTAGATGCTAACTGCATTTCGCTGCCTTGTACCTTACATGTGCAGTGACAATAAAGTTGAATCTAATCTAATCTAATCTAATATGTCAGGCTTTACAGGGGTAAGGATGAAACATGAGGATGAGCATCAGCATTAGCATCAGCAGCGATGGTGCTCCAGAACAGATACACTCTTTAAATACTGGCACCTTTGCATTATTTTAAATAATACAGCATGTCTTTCAGAACACTGTTGAAGTTACAGTACAACACTGATACCCATGTGGGTCACTGTACAGCGGCGGAGGCAGCTGCTCTCACTAACTTTTAGAAAGTCTATCTGCGGTGCACACAATCCTCTTGAAAATGTTTTAGGATACTTTTTCACTCTAATTTGGAGTAGCCGAAATGATCATATAATTTTCATTTGTGTAATGAAAATGTGCATGTGTATGTAAATGCAAAAATCTGTCCAATTGAAAAAAGTTGGAGAAGTAGCTAAAATGGTAAAACAGTGGCACGTAAAATAAGGTAATGCACTGACTAAACAATTAACTACGAGCAAATCATTTTTTTTTTTTTTATTACTTTGTTAACATTAAGTACAGCTGCAAGCTTATTGTTAACTCATGTTCATTAAATAATATCAACAGACAAATTTTGATTTTAATAATGCATTAACTGAGATTAATAAATGCTTTAGAAGTGTAGTTAACTAATGTAGTTAATTAATGTTCACAAATGGAACCTACTGTAATTGTAAGTTGTTAGCGATCTCTCTCTCTCTCTCTCTCTTTATAGATAAAAAAAATGTCAGTGGTGTTGCTGCAATCTATAAACACATGAATGAGAAATATTTAATCAACTTTTCTTCAAAGGCTAATCAGCATTCTTAATTAATACAATTTTTTTGTGAAAATGTATGAAATATATCACAATGTTTGATAATAAAATGTAACATTTTGATAAAAATATATATAAAGTAACAATACAGATATAATAATGCTGCCAAATCAGACATAAAAAACAACACAAAAACACAGCGATGGTTTAAAATGAAGCATTATTTCATTAAATAAAATTACAAAACATTTTTTTAAAATGTCAATCATTAGTGAAACTCAAGAAGAGGTTGAGCAACTAAAAATATGCACTAAAGATGTTTTCATATTATAATGTTCTTAAAAAAACGCTGCATTATACAACAAGTATAAAAAAAATAATAAAAAGTATAATAAAAATGTTGCACTGTATTTTTGCTGTTTTTGTTTGCAGAGTTATATCAGATTTCGTGCTTTAGTAGTTCATGCAATCTTTTAGTTGGTTGTATAAATAAACAATATTTTATAAACACGACCCATATGCAGGTCTTAGTTGTCTGTAATAAAAGCTGAATTTGCAACTCCATGAGCAACAGACAGCATTTCTCGGCTCTTCTTGTGGTCTAAACAGCAAACATCTTTTCCCTCGGTGGAGCAAAACTGATATCCAGCAAAACCCAGGACAAACACTGAGCCAGAGCATCCAATGCATCAGAAACACACAACATCGATGCAACCGCCTGCTAACACAGACTCTACATCCGTGAATGTTATTGTGAATTTTTGTGGATGATAATATTGTTATATAATCTTTACGTTATCGTTCTTGGTGTGAACAGGCCTTTACTACTGCTACAGCAGATATAAATATAACTGTGCTCATTAAACACACATAGTTAGCTGATTTCACTACAGCAGCTTTAGAAAAAGTGGATTTCCCTGTACAAATGTTGAGCAGATTTATTGTTCATTTGACTGATCTTCAGCTTGAGCATATGAACAAACCTCATCATAATCACTGTGTGAGCAGCAGATCTGCACCACAGCACACTTTATAATGTGTGAGAGTGTGTGTGCGCACCTCTCCTCTCGGCAGCGAGGAAGTCATTGACATCCGTCTGTCTGATGCTGTTTTTCTCCTGTTGGAATCAGTGGCGTGACCCAGTTCTCTCAGTAACTCCTGCATCTCTTTCCTCTGACCGCCGTCTCTGAGCTTCTTCCACAAAACACTGATAGTAGGATGCGATGAATCACTGGACTATTAAGGGACAACTGGGAAAAGTTTAAAGGTTTAATATAAATAATATCCTGGGTTCTAAACTGATCAACACTTACATTGCATGCAAGGAAAACATTTGATCAATTCATGCATTCACTGGAAATCAAACCCATGAGTTATTTTAAGTCTGACTACTAAAACTGAATTTCTTTTATTTTTACCTTTGTAGTTGCATTTTTTTCTAACTTTATTAAAAGTATGACATTTTATGTGAAATTCAAATTCATATTTATAAGCCTTTTCAAAATTTCCAATTAAAACAATAAAATAAGAAGAATAAGTTACTGATCAAATTAAATCAGTATTAACAAATTTCATTTGTACTACGGA
This sequence comes from allo-octoploid hybrid of Carassius auratus x Cyprinus carpio, assembly GCA_024542945.1. Classification (NCBI taxonomy): domain Eukaryota; kingdom Metazoa; phylum Chordata; class Actinopteri; order Cypriniformes; species allo-octoploid hybrid of Carassius auratus x Cyprinus carpio. The sequence goes on along the minus strand of CM045036.1, from coordinate 28,263,674 downwards.
GGTGGCATAGAAGAACAGAAAAGTGGCTTGTAGGTATATTTACAGACGTTTAATGAGGCTCAGAGGTGGCTTGAATGCAATTAAATTCATAAATTCATGTTGAGATCAAAGTTTTAAATTTTGAATATAATTTTGAATATAAACATATGAAATGATTTAAATAACTGAAATGATAAAACTGCCAGCCACTGATTTTTAGCACTGAATCATTCATTCAAATGATTCATTCAAACAGCTGATTCATTCAGGAAGGAAGAAAGTGACTTTCTTTATGAATGGTTGATTGAATCATTGACTAATTCGATTCGTTTAAAAATGCAGATTCATTCAAAAACAAAACGCTGCTGTGTTTGCTTGGAGATGCACAATCAGCTGTGACATTGTTTGAAACTATTTTCACTGACCAATAGAGCAAAATCATGCAATAGTGTTGTAGTCAGACTATTACCTTCTTGTTTACTGAACTGTTGTATTAAATCAATATCACATTTGCAAATTCCTTATTAATCATTAAAAGCTGTCACTCATCTCAGTTCATCGATCTCACAAAGTTCCATTACAATCAGCGAAGCTCTCTACTGTACAATGAATCTCTTATTTACATCGTGTCTACGCTTTGTTTGTAATAATAAGAGGATTCGTGCATAACTCAGCACTGAACAAAACTCTGGTGTTTAGAGCAGTGAGTGGATTCTTATGGTGACGCATTGCTGCCACACACATATTTTTTCCACTCAATTATGTCGTAATAACGAGATCTTATATCTTGTAATAATGTGATCTTATGTCATTAAAACAATATCTTTTCTCGTAATAACAAGATATGTCATGTCATTAAAATGACATTTTTCTTGTTAAAACAACATCTTATCTCATAATAACGAAATGTTATCTCGTTAAAAAAAAAATCTCATTAAAACAACATATTTTTTTCTCGTAATAACAATACTATTATTTTTCTATATACTATATAATTTTCTATAATATCTTCTATAAAGGGAAACAACATATTTTTTTACGACATATATGTCATTATTCAGAGAAAAAAAGTAATTTTAACAAGACAAAGATGTCATTTTAATGACTTAACATCTTGTTATTAGGAGGAAAGATGTGGTTTTAACGAGATAATTATGTAGTTTTAACGAGAAAAGATGTAGTTTAATAACATAACATCTCGTTATTAGAGAAAAGACGTTGTTAAAATGACATTAGATCTCGTTATTACGACATAATTGAGTTGAAATAATTATGTGTGTGGCAGCAATGCGTCACCATAGTTTTCAGTCACAAATGGAACTGAAATAGTCACACTACAGAGCCCTGTGGTACTATTATGTTTTTTTGCACACATATCATGATAGTAACTTTCCAGGTCAAATGAGTCATTACAGTAACGAGCACTTTTGCTCAAGAGCCTTCATTATTTTAGCTCAATAACAGTTTCAATCAGTCATTTTTAATGGCATCTATAATTAATTCTAAATAAAAGAGCTTTGAATCTTTTGTTCTCACAATCTGTCGGTTCTCTGGCTCCTGATTGGCTGGTTAGTCTGATGTAATGTGGTAAATGATGATTCTTGTGGAGGATGTCAAGTGGTTCCCGCCTGCTCCAGTTTCCTGTTAACCTGATGAAGATGTGAAGATGAAGATGTGCTTTAGTGATGCTGGAGCAGCAAACAGCTGAAAAAATCACACCAGAAACTACATAGCAACCACAAAGAACACCCTAACAACAACAAAGCAACCACACAAAATACCTTAGCAACACCCTAACCACACATAACACCCTAGCATCACTATAGCAACCACACAGAACATCCTGGCAACACCCTAGCAACCACATAGAACACCCGTGCAATGCTATAGATTCACAACCACACAGAACACCTTAGCAACACTCTGGTTACCACCCAGAACACTTTAGCAACACCTAACTACTCAGAATACACTAGCAACCATACAGAACACCCTAGAATCACCCTAGTGACCACACAGAACACCCTAGCAACACTATAACAAGCACACAGAACATAAAAAAAAAAAAACTAGCAAACCCTTAGAACACCCTAGCAACACTCTGGCAACCACACAAATCCTCCTAGCAACATTCTAGTGACCACACAAAACACCCTAGCAACACTCTATCAACAACACAGAACATCCTAGCAACACCCTAGTGACCACACAAAACACCCAAGCAACACCCAAACCAAATAAAACACCATAGTGACCACAAAGAACACTCTAGCAGCAGTCTAGCAACCACAAAAACAGCTAAGCAACACTCTAGTCACACAGAACACCCTAGTGACCACACAAAACACCTTAGCAACACTCCAGCAACTACTAAGAATACCCATGCAACACCCTAAGTACATAGAACAGCCTAGCGACCACAAAAAACAGCCTAGCAACACTAACAACCACAAAGAACAACCAAGAAACACCCTAACACCCACTGAACACCTTAGCAACACCCTAGCGACCACACATACCACCCTAGCAACACTATAACAAGCAGACAGAACACTTTAACAAAACCTAGCAAACCCTTAGAACACCCTAGTGACACTCTAACAGCCACACAAAACACCCAAGCAACATTCCAGTGACCACACAAAACACCCTAGCAACAACAGAGAACATCCTAGCAACATCCTAATGACCACAAAGAAAACCCTAGCAGCACTCTAGCAACACCCTAGTCACGAACACTCTAGCAACTATAAAGAATACACAAGCAACAGCCTAGCTACATAGAACACCTTAGTAACACCTTAGCGACTACACATAACACCCTAGTAACACTTTAACAACCACAAAGAACAACCAAGAAACACCCCAACACCCACTGAACACCTTAGCAACACCCTAGCGACCACACATACCACCCTAGCAACACTATAACAAGCAGACAGAACATTTTAACAAAACCTAGCAACCCTCAGAACACCATAGCAACTACACAAAACACTCTAGCAACATTATAGTGACCACACAAAACACCCTAGCAATACTCTAGCAACAACACAGAACATCCTTGCAACACACTAGTGACCACACAAAACACCAAAGCAACACCCTAGCAACCACAAAGAACAGTGAAGCAACACCCTAGCCACACAGAACACCTCAGCGATCACACAAAACACCCTAGCAACACTCTAGCAACTACAAAGAATACCCCAGCAACACCCTAGCTACATAGAACACCCTAGCAACCACAAAAACAGCTTAGCAACACTCTAGCAACCACAAAGAACAACCAAGAAACACCCTAGCCACACTGAACACATTAGCAACACCCTAGCGACCACACAAAGCACCCTAGCAACACCTTACTGGTGGCACACCAGCCCATTTCTTTACTATGATCAAATCTCAGAAATATATTTTTTTATTTTATTATTATTATTATTTTTTTTTTTAAAGAGAAAGTGACCTGCACTGTAAGGGAGTATGGCTTTGCAAAGTGACAAAAATAGTTGATCAGATGTAGTTTTGCTGTGTTGCTTCCACTGTTCGTCACATTGCAGTAGGTCTTGGACAGGTATGAATAAAACTAAATAAATGGCAACTTATAACCTCTTAAGCTTCAGGAGAATGTTCAGCTCAATACGTTTGGAAGTTTTCTTTTCACTTATTCCACGTCATTATGAATTTAAATGTTTAGAATGCGACCCTGACTTTGGCAGAAACCTGAGGAGGATTAACACAAGTTTGAATGAGCTGGAATCAAACTCTTGCTCTTTCGGACTTGAGGCCGCAGCGGCGATCATCAGACCATCAACATGCCCAAAGATCATTATGCTTCTTTACTGACTATAAAAGGTGAAGTCGAACAGTCTTGGCGGAGGCAGCAGTCGAGCACAAAAGCCCAAGAGTCTGTTAACAACTTTTACAGCAGACGCACATCGGCTTCACAGCCTCTGATAAGTCCAGGGGATTTAGCACTTTGGTTTCTGACTGGAAAACATTCACATTATCATGTCCCTCTCTGCACACCAGTTGGCAAGTACAATCCCAATGACATAAAGGCTATTAGGAGACCAGTAATCCGCTCACATTGTTGCTGCGGTAACACACAGCGTTTTGCTCGGATGGAAGCAGTGCTGCAGATTCACTAGTAGGAGAAACTTTACTGCTGAAAACACTTTGATACTCAAACAAGCACACAGCTGGATGGACAAACACCAAACCGCCATCACATTGATGTATGTGATGATATGCAGGAGAAGAAGAAGAGCGCAAATTAAAATGCATGTTTCTCATGTTAATCTGGTCCTGTTCTATTTCCTTTCTTCTGTCAAACACAATGAGATGTTCGACAAAATGCACGAGGCTCTCTTCTATAAAAGTGGAAGGTGGTTTGTATGGAAAAACTTCAGAAGTGCAAGTGATACGAGTATCAGTAAATCATGACAGAATTTTCGGTAATGCGTATGTTATCCCCTGCGTCCTACTCACAACTCAAACCCGGGTTGCCTGCATGGGAGGCAGGTCAAGTCAAGTCAAGTCAAGTCAAGTCAAGATAAGTCTGCTTTATTGTCAATTCTTCCACATGTATAGTACATACATACAGAGAATCGAAATTGCGTTACTCTCAGACCCCCAGTGCATACAGATAACACTAACAGTAGAGCCTAAAATCTAGATCAAATATAAAATATAAGATAAAACTATACAATAAGGGAATGTAAAAAAGACATAATAGAAAAAAATAAAATAAAAATAAGGTTAAATAAAAGCAGCGCAAGGCACATGGCAGATGTGCAAACCAGTGAACAAACAGTGCAGATAAAAAGATTTTTAGTGCATAAAAAATAGCTTATTCAGTCTGATTAAAGTGACAAAGGGCTCAAGAGCAGTTATTTTATTTAAACTGACTGATGAGGTGGTAGAATGACGTCAGTTCCATGGTGAATGAGGTGGTGAGCAGACCAATGCTGCACAAAGTGACTGGTGCATGTCATCGTATGTTAGAGGGAGGGGGGGTGTAAGGACCTGGAGATGTGGGATCTGGGGGTGGGGGTTTCATAGTTCAGTGGTGCCTGGGGCAGAAGAGGGATGGGGGGGCAAGTTCGGGAGCGAGTGCACTAATAAGGAACTAATAAGGAAGCTAAGGACCAAAGCCTCTAGTGTCAGTCACTAGTGCACCTCTTGAGATCAGGAGAGAGAAGTTTACCTGCACAACGCCAACAAGCTGGCCTCCGTTACACTTATAACATAACAAAGTTTCATAATTCTATTCCATTAACTACTTTAGTTAGAGGAATAGTTCATGCAAAAATGAAAAAGTGCTGAAATGTCCTCACTTCCAGGCCATCCAAGATGTAGATTGAGTTTGTTTCTTCATCAGATCTGGAGAAATGTAGCATTGCATCAGTGTCTCAGCAACAGATGCTCTGCAGTGAATGGGTGCTGTCAGAATGAGAGTCCAAACAAAAACAAGAGTCTATAATCCATAAAAACACGTCTTATTTGTATTTGAGTTAAAAACATCTTAATGCTGGATTTGTTTCATCTTTTGTCTTCTCCAGATGTTAACTGATGGACTGGAGTGCTGTGGATTACTTGTGGATTATTGTGATGTTTTTTATCAGCTGTTTGGACTCTCATTCTGACGGCACCCATTCACTGCAGAGCATCCATTGATGAGACACTGATGCAGTGCTACATTTCTACAAACCTGATGAAGAAACAAACTCATCCTGATCTCTGATGAACTGAGGGTGAGTACATTTAAATTTTTTTTTTCTAATGGGACGTTATTGTAAAATGGTCCAGATTTTTAATTAAAATGATTTTCTGCTAAAAAGACTCTTTCTGTTCAAGTGAACCAGTTTATGGGACAGACTGACAGTGCTAACATTTCATAAGCTGGGCTCCATCTGTCTGTCTGTCACAGTCTCTGAGCTGCGCAAACATTGACATATGATGATGCATCGGCTCCAAACCACTGACAGCAACTTACAGGAAGAGCTTGGGCACAGCTTCCCAATTTACAGCATCTCAATTTAAACAATTTATTCAGTCCCATGTCAAATCGACTCACAAACATTCACGTTTTTCAGCAAAGTAAGCCTGGTCTGGAATCATAACCTATTGCTTTCTAAAAACCGCTACTTCTCATCGTCGGCTGCGGCGTCCCATGAGAGCCATGAAACAATTTATAAACACAAAATAGTGTCTGTTTCAGACACTAGACACTAGACTAGAGGAGAGGAGCTGTTTCTGGAATAGATCGGGACACCCGTGATCAATAAAGCCTTCAGATGGGTGAGTGGTGCCTGAGGTAAAGAACTCTGAGTCAATGAACTGTAACTGTCCGTTAAGAGAAATCTAATTAAGTGCACCACAGTCTTTTTATTTGTGTCCACCACCAGAAAACAAAGCTTTGGAGAATTCCAGAGGACAGGGTGCTAAATGCAAGAGAAAAACGGAGAAACATATATGAATAAACAAGACATTTTGAATGTGCTATACAGAACAAAAGAAATGCAATTCCATCTAAAAGTTTTATCCACCATAGTAGGAAAAAAATACTATGGAAGTCAACGGTGCCCATTTTCCAGAATAGCTTCTTTTGTGTTCAACAGAAGAAAGAAACTCATACAGGTTTGGAACAAGTGGAGGGTGAGTAAATGATGTTTTGGTGAACTACTCCTTTAACATGAGAGCAGAATATTCAAGACTTACAAAAATAGGTTCTAAGAACGTTTTGCTATCATTCTCATTAAAGGGATAGTTCATCCAAAAATTACAATTCTGTCTTTGATTACTCTCCTTCATGTCGTTCCAAACCCGTAAGACCTTCGTTCATCTTCAGAACACAAATGAAGATATTTTTGATGAAATCCCAGAGCTTTCTGACCCTGCATAGACAGCAATGCAACTGAAACATTTAAGGCACAGAAAGGTAGTAAGGACATCATTAAAACTGTCCATGTGACATCAGTGGTTCAACCGTGATGTTATGAAGCTACAAAAATACAGTTTGTGTGCTAAGAAAAAAAAAAGTCTTTATGTCGACAATTTCTTCTCTTCCGTGTCAGTCATGCATGTTTCGCGGTGCTGAACACTATTATAAAAACTAATAAAGGAAACACTAAGAGATGCTAAAAAACCCTGAACAACTAGTAATCTGAATATTAGTTTGAAACTGAAAAAGCACCATGCTGTATTATTTTAGTGTCATTATAATAGTATCACATATTACAGTTTTTGTTAATATTATCAGTTAGATTTATTTTCCATTAACGTTAAATATGTTTTTTTGGGGGTCATTTTTATATATACTTTTTAAATATATCTATAGATTATCTATTTATTTTTAGTTATTAGTTTTAGCTTATTTAGTTTTTATCAAGTTAAACAAAATGAAAATAAGAAATGCTGCCTTGACAACTAGCTGAAATAATAATAATAATAATAATAATAATAATAAAAATATATTTTTTTAGATTTTATTTCAGTTAATGTTTACTTTAATTCAAGTAACAAACATGCTTTTTTACGTTATGTACTAAAATAACTAAAACCGAAATAAAAAACAAAACAAAAATATAGACCTTTTTATTATACAAATGAAAACACACAACAAAATCACTAAAACGTTAAAAGGGGTCATATGATGTTGCT
>CM045036.1:28153530-28251030 GCA_024542945.1 allo-octoploid hybrid of Carassius auratus x Cyprinus carpio | reverse complement strand
AACTCTGTATTGAATCAATTATCTTTATATTTGTCATTTTCTTCATCACCATCACGCTGCTTTACTCTAACGTCATCAGGTTTGTGACGTTTTCATTAACTATATTACAGAGTACCGAAGCAAATGCAATTATGTGAGAGTTTTATGCAATATCCAACATTTTGCATAGAAATATGCATTATAAGTCAGTTCTAACAGGACAATAAACCCAATCAAGACCTCTAATAAGAAGAAGAAGAAGAAGAACACAGTGATGATGGATGACAGTGATTATGGATGGAAAAGCATGATGAATGGACAGATTCAGAAAGTAAACTCACATGCCTATGTGACAATAAACACACATTCAGAAGACAAAAGCTGAAAGCAAGTGTTATTATGGATTATGGACTCTATGTATTTGAGTTAAAAACGTCTTAATGCTGGATGTGTTTCATCTTTTGTCTTCTCCAGATGTTCACTGATGGACTGGAGTGCTGTGGATTACTTGTGGATTATTGTGATGTTTTTATCAGCTGTTTGGACTCTCATTCTGACGGCACCCATTCACTGCAGATCAAGCGATGCAATGCTACATTTCTACAAATCTGATGAAGAAATAAACTCATCCTGATCTCAGATGAACTGAGGATAAGCACATTTTCATTTTTGGGTCAACTATTCCTTTTATGCTAAAGACATCTGTATTCATCATGTACAGTAAAGAGGAAGATAATGAAGCAGTGTGATTGATTTTAACGGGTCTGTGACAGAAGACTGATGGGATAGGGTTCATCCTCCATTAGAATACTTTCCCAGACCAATAAATCATATTGATCAGAATTTTATCTCGGTTTATGTGACATTATAAATATTGTAGCCAAATCTGAACACTTGAGAGAAGCTTTAAAGCTTCACACACACACTCTCTCCCTCTCACACACACAAACACACACACACACACACACACACACACACACACACACACACACACACACACACACACAGTTTATGCAACTGAAAGGCAAAAAAGTTTGGGGGCGATAAGTTTTTAATGGTTTCGAAAGAGTCTCTTCTGCTCACAGAGGATGCTTTATTTGATCAAACATACAGTAAAATTTTTTAAATATTATTATAATTTAAAACAGCTGTTTTCTGTGTGAATCTCTGTTAAAGTGTAATTTATTTCTGTGATGCACAGCTGTATTTTCAGCATCATTACTCCAGTCTTCAGTGTCACATGATCTTCAGAAATCATTCTAATATGATGATCTGCTGCTCAAGAAAGACCTTTCTGATCTCAAACTTGGATCTTATTGTGAACGATTCATCAGTGCATCTTTTGTCTTCATAATATCCGAATGCTTTTTTCCATTAAACATTTCCTTCTGAAATGATTCCTCTCACCAGCCTGCTTTCCGTCGTCTTCCTCCCGAGCATCAACTACATCTTGAAGAATACATTTCTCCAAACTCTTACCCATGTTCAGTCACTCGGCCAGCAGCTAATGCCAATGACTGCGCTGACATTTCACACACATCACAGACGCTCGTGAGATGGAAAATGAAGGTGGTTTAAAGCGAAGGAAACATCTGAACCTGTGTGTGTCCACCGGGACCTGCAGAAGAAAGTGCATCCTTAAAGGTGAAGCCGAAGAAGAGAATGTCACACATTATATAATTAACCGAAAGAGTCCGGTTAAAAGGGAAGGATGGAGAAATTAAACATCTGAACGTGTGGAGGCCGCTAAAGCAATACTGCATCTCTATCAGCGTCCGCCAGACTCATTTAGAGACTCACAGCTTTGATCACTTCTCCCTTTGACTCCTCTGCCACCTTTAACACCTCCTAGTTATCATCACTTTCAACTGTCACCGACGAGAAAGATTAATAAAACTGGAAACGAGCGCTCGATCGGTTTGGAAAACAAGCACCGTGCCAAACTCTGCCTAAAAAGGCCAGTGACATTTAATATCGACGACTGCGTTCATTTCTGTAATGTGAATTTAACCAGTAATCTGCCTCCAGCAAAAGACACGCAAACAGGTTTGCAGTAAAATATTAATTTCTTTGAGCTGCTCATCATTGTGAGGAAACTCGATAATAACAAATAATAACAAGGTGCGTGATCATTTTAATCAGGGCGCATTAAAGCAAACATGCTGATTTCACTGATTTCTGATTTGTAGAAATGCAGCACTGCATCAGAGTCTCATCAATGGATGCTCTGCAGTGAATGGGTGCCGTCGGAATGAGAGCTGATAAAAACATCACAAGTAATCCACAGCACTCCAGTCCATCAGTGAACATCTGGAGAAGACAAAAGATGAAACACATCCAGCATTAAGATGTTTTTAACTCAAATACATAGAGTCTATAATCCATAATAACACTTCCTCCAGTGAAAAAGTGTTCTGGTGTGAATCAGGAGAGAAATCTGCACAGATCAAGCAGCGTTTAAACAGCTCTAAACAAATATGTGTCTGGATTTTGATGTGAGAGACAACAGCAGATGCACTTTTTCACTGGAGGAAGTGTTATTAATCATATTGTATAATAAATATCCTATTTATTGTCACTAGTGTTAAGCCATATTAAATTATAATGGGATTTCCTTGAAATCGTTCATATATATGAATGACACTACTTTAGGGTTAGTGGTAAAAAATATCAATAGAAAGTAGACGACGTTTGCGGTTCTGTTTCAGTAGCGATGGACAAAGACACTGTAACAGTAACAAATAAATGCAGTTTAAGTCCCACCCTGGGGACTGAATACATGACCTTCTGTGTCTCGGCCCGTTTCTCAATCCACGAGGCTAACGCTGCTCCACATACAGTACCAGGACCTGCTTGTAGAGCGTGGCCTGATTATTCAGTGCGTGTGGCTATTTTCAGCCTGATTTCTGTCTCTCGGACATTGTAAATGAGAGAGACGTGTGACGATAGGCGTGTTCTGAGTGTGTGGTTCGGTAAAGCAGAGGCCCATCAGTCATGTTCAGCTCAACACCCACAATGCACCAGTGACACATTCATCTCTACCTTCAGCCCAGAAATGCCCTCAATACTGCTGTTACAGTTCCTTTCCGGTCACTTTCTGTTCTCTTCTTTAACATGTCTGAAGTCTAAACGTGACCCTGGAGCACAGAACCAGTCATAAAGGTTTATTCAGATGATTTCTACATCATCTGAAAGCTGAATAAATAATCTCTCCATTGATGTATGGTTTGTTAGGAGGACAGTATTTGTCTGAGATACAACTATTTGAAAATCTGGAATCTGAGGGAGCAAAAAAATCTAAATATTGAGAAAATCATCTTTAAAGTTGTTCAAATGAAGTTCTTAGCAATGCATATTACTAATCAAAAATTTAGTTTTGATATATTTACAGTAGGAGATTTACTAAATATCTTCATGGAACATGATCTTTACTTAATATCCTAATGATTTTTGGCATAAAAGAAAAATTTATAATTTTGACCCATACAATGTTTACAATGTTATATATATATATCCCTTGTGCGCTCCTCATTTGAGAGTCACACTCATGGTCTACACTCTTGACCGGACACCTGAAATGTAACTGATCATTTTTTCCCATTGTAAATAGTACAATTTTTTTTCCTTCTAATTTTTTCAAATTATTTTTCAATTAATGCAGTATTTCAGATTAAAATAGAGACTAGGCCTTTAAAATCCAATTTTTGAAGGCAGAATAGCACCTTCTGGTGAAAGCAAAGAAAGAAAAAGCTGTAATTTCATGGTGTAACCTCTAGATTCCTGTATAGGACTCTAAAGAGAGGCTTGTGAATTCCCTAGTTGGTTTTATACATAATTGTTTACTTTTATTAGGTAGTGGATTTAAATGTGTATAAAGGCATTCTCAAAGACTACTTTTTGTCAAGGTTTATATTTTTTGTTGTTTTAAATGTTGATTTGAAGTGTAGGTTTTTTTTGCATTATTATTACTACATTCAAACCTGAACACAGAAAGCACTTTGTTACACAAAAGATTAAAATTCTATAAAAATGTGACAAAAATAAACAGGAATGCTTTATCAGAGCTTAATCCTTCTGGGTCTGATCTGATTTTAACCTCTGTTTTCAGTCTTCTGACTCATTTTGGCTATACGGTTATAGCCATACCAATTCATTTGAGTGTGTATAATTCTGTATGTGTGTGTCTGTGAGTGTGTGTAAGTAAGTGTGTGTGAGTGGATGTAACCGTTTTACACTCTCTATGTTTTAGAGTGTAACCCTTTCCTTGCCGTCCCCTTTTTTTACCGCAATGTAGTTGAATTATTGATTTTATTTTACATAGTTGCAGTGTTAGTCACACCAGTTCATATGTGTGTATGTGTGTGTACAAGTGTGTGTCCGTGTGTGTGTGAGTTGGTGTGTTGATTTTGCACTCTAGATGTTTTACAGTTTCACCCCTTCATTGCTGTGCAATTTTTTTTCTGCATTGTAGGGGATTTGTAGATTGTACACATAAAAAATGTTCTGTATTTTTTTCTCATTTCCCATTCATTTCCTATGGTTGTTTTTAAATCACATAAATAATAAAATATTAATATTACTGTTTTGATTATATTAAAATATTAAAAGTAATGATTATATATGGATTTCAGGAACAACATTTTTAAAACTTCAAATATATATAATGTATGCATATGTATATAAAAGTTCTAAAACATTTTTGTTCCAGAAATCCACGCTGAATCCATCCTTCAGAATAATCCTGATTCCTGGGATCAAAGGAATCCCAATCCTATTAACACGTTTTGAACAACACTTTCTGAAGGTTGGATCCAGATCAAGACCAAGACTGGATTATGTGATCAAATCCAATTTCAGAATCCTTTTTTATTTTTATTTTTAACAGCTCATCTTGAAGATCTGATCCAATCTGTACAACAGTCTACACTGGAAAGTACACATCCTGATCCGACCTTCAAGTGTTCAAGTGTTTAGTTTGTGCTGTAAAACAAACCTATTTCTGCCAAATGTTTAGTTTGTGCTGCTGTGATCTTTCATCCAAAGACGTGTGAAGTGTTTAATCCCGTCAGCGAGGTAATGGAAATGTCAGCGCGCTCACAAAGCCTTCGAGTGTCGGCCCGTTTAGTTTTTAATTTGCCAATTTACACCCGGAAGCCAAGCATGGGTTGAAAATTAATTAATTATGCAAATAAAAATCAGACGAGTCTATTAGCGTGTGGTTTTATGTGAATGAAACGCATTAAACTGCTACAGAAATACCTCTGGATGTATCTTTACTGCGTTAAGGGACTTCTTCAACTATTTAGCAGACAAACTCTGAACACGAGACGCTGAAATCTCACAGCATGATTTACAATAGAAAATAAACACTTATTCAGTTCAGGATACTCCTCGTTGTACAGTAGATGTACACTACTGTATCTGAAAACATCCCACAGATGGTTTTGTGATTCGATTGCATTTCATAAAAAATAAAAAAACAGCACTTTTACTTCTAGCAAGACAAATGTTTGTGAATGTGATGAACTGCACCTGCTTCATCGCATTTACTAATTAACTAATGAGTGCGATTCAATCAGATGCAATGTGTCAAATATATTTTGATGAACATGAATATGGTGGAGTGTGACTGATTGATGGATGATTTGTCATTACCAGGCCTGGAGGGAATCTGTGGAGTTTTTGCATCTTTTGTGCTGATTTCGGTGGAATGGATTTAAATATGCAAACATGCATTAAATGAAGCTCATAATATTGCATTCTTATTGTCACTGAAAATTCTTTTTTTATTTTTATTATTACTTTTTTCTTACTAATCAATGAGTATACCGACTGTGAATATCACATGTATTTATTTATTTATTTTCATTTAAATGTATTATTTTTAATATATTATTATTTGTATTAATTTGATTAAATTACTACATTTAAGTACTTATTTATTTTCATTTAATATATTATTTTTAATAAATAATTTTTTTATACATTTTATCAAATTACTAAATAAATATTTAAATTACATTTAAGTATTTATTTATTTTCATTACATTTATTTTTTATATATTATTATTTTTTATTAAATTACCAAATACATATTTTTATTAAATTACATTAAAGTATTTATTTATCTTCATTAAATGCATTATTTGTAATATATTATTATTTTTATTAATTTTATTAAATTACTAAATAAATATTTTTTATTAAATTACATTACAGTATTTGTTTATTTTCATTACATTTATTCTTTTTTAATATATTATTCTTTTTTATTAATTTTATTAAATTACTAAATGCATATTTTTATAAAATTACATTTAAGTATTTATTTATTTTCATTAAATGCATTATTTTTTAATATATTAATATTTTTTTATTAATTTTATTAAATTACAAATTTTTTTTTTGGTAATTTACATTTAAGTACTTTTTAAAATAATTACAAATTAATAATAAATCAAAACAATTGTATGTCACCAAATATAGCTTTAAAACATACAAGCATATATACAGTATTTAAGGGAAAGAAAGAAACAGATTACAATCAAAAAAGTGAAAAGTGCTTTCATATCTGAGAATGCTTTAGGTATCTAAAATTTAGCCAGACAATGAGGGATTTTTTCTCTTTTTTTTTCTGGAATATTGCTGTTTTATTCTTACTTGTGACATCACAGACATTGAATATCCTGTGCAATGAAGCCTGCTATTGCCTCATGAAACCATATGCAAGTTTATATACTTTTTTGATGGTTTTGTGTGTTTATGAGTTTTTTGTGTGCACAATTTAATCATGCATTTGCGGAGGAAAAAAACTATTTAGAATCGATTTAGAATTGATGAACATAAATGCATTGGAGAATTGATTTTTCTCGCACATCTAATAATGAACTAGTGATTTATCTGACATCTTATAGACACATTCTCCGCTGGAGGAACCTGAGATTTTGCATGCTTGTGATTCATGAATCAGGCCACACAGGGTTTAAATCACCTTTTAGGCTCCATCACAGCATTAAAGTGCATCAGAAATGAACTGAAGGTCTATAAATGATGCAGTGAACTGATTAAGATGAAGTTAGCTTCTGGGTGTGTTTCTTTTATGCATATAAGATCACTTTTGTAAATTTAATTCTATGCAGACCCCAAAATGGGATGTTTACAAGTTTGAAGTTTAAGATAAAAGTAACATAAGTAAAAGTAAGATTTTTTGTTGTTGTTGTTGTTGTTGTTTTTGAAAGAAGTCTCTCATCCCTACCAAAATTTTAAAAAATAAAAGAAAATAAAATGATGATAATTATAAATTAAATTGAATAAAAAAAATCAATAAAAAATATAAAATTGTTAAATATTATTACAATTTAAAACAGCTGTTTTCTGTTTGAATCTCTGTTAAAGTGTAATTTATTTCTGTGATGTGCAGCTGTATTTTCAGCATCATTACTCCAGTCTTCAGTGTCACATGATCTTCAGAAATCATTCTAATATGATGATTTGCTGCTCAAGAAACATTTCTGATTATTATCAATGTTGAAAACAGTTAAAACACCATTTGTGATCTCCATTCTCATCATATGTCTCTGGTCTGGAGTGTGTTGTTGGTGTTTGTGGGTGTTTCGTACCCGGCAGAAACAGAGAGCGAATGCTGTGATAAGACAGAAGAGGAAATGAGAGAAGATGAGCGCAGACGAGAGAGACGTGCTCGTGAGTTAAAGCTGGCGCAACAGTCACATTCACAGTGCATCTGATAAACCTATTCATATGTGAATCGTCAGATTGTGATTGTGTGCTTTGGTACCTAAAGCACGAAAAGTCAAACTGTGAGAGAACAGGGTGCAGGTAGCTTTCTATTTCCTCAAGCAGAGCTCTGAAACAATCCTCCAGCTTTCCATCTTTATCTGGCTTTATAAAGAGAGTGAAACAGACCGCTGTGATACTGAATGACGCTCTTCAGATTTAATTTCCTCACTAGAGCATTTGCAGCGTGTTTTACTTGTGTGCGGTTCTGTCCACAGCAGAACTTTCTGTTCATCTGTGAATCCTGAAAAATAAAATGCATCACAGTTTTCACAAAAATATTGTGCAGCACAACTGTGTTCAACATTGATAATAATCAGAAATGTTTCTTGAGCAGCAAATCATCATATTAGAATGATTTCTGAAGATCATGTGACACTGAAGACTGGAGTAATGATGCTGAAAATACAGCTGCACATCACAGAAATACATTACACTTTAACAGATATTCACATACAAAACAGCTGTTTTAAATCATAATAATATTTCATAATTTTTACTATATTTTTGATCAAATAAATGCAGCCTCGGTGAGCAGAAGAGACTCTTTCAAAAACATTCAAAATCTTACCAAACCCAAACCTTTGAACAGTAGTGTGGATCATAGAAAAGTGATAAAAATGAGATGAAGAGCATGCACAATAAAACATCATATTTGTTTTGTTGAGCTCATTAAATGTTTTTGGGGGCAGCAATGCAATGACTGGACTTTTATTTGCATCTTTTTCTAGGTCATAATTCTATTTCAAATAACTAAAAAAAAATAGACAACAGCCAGGGTTCAGTCATGAAAACAGAAAGCCAAAGTCTAGTGTTCCTTAAAAAAACAGGCTTTATTTTATTTATGCACATCATTTATTAAACTTATAGTAATAATTATGTGACCTATGTCACCTAAACCTTTTTATTTTTTATGAGCTTCACTCAAAAACTAAACCTGTGTCTGCAAAGAAAGGAAAAAAATAAAGAAAAACGGTGCTAAAGGAAGATTAAATGTAAACGTGAGTTGTACCTGTCACACTCTTTCCTTTCTGAGTCTCTGTGGCTTTAACCTTCTCATAGAGGAGTACAGAACTACAGAACTACAGATCAGACGTGAGTTATACACAGCTGCAGCTCCTCTCTCTCTCTCTCTCTGTGCGTGTGAGAGTGTGTGTGTGTGTGTGTGGTCAGATCTGTGATCAGATTCAGGGGATTCTCAGTGGCAGTAAAACTCGACTAAATCTGCTCATTCTGTCAGCACCATCTGTGACGCACACACACACACACACACACACACACACACACACACACACACACACACACACACACACACACACACACAGACTCTCTCTCTCTCTCACACACACACACTCACTCACACACACACACACACACACACATAGACTCTCTCTCTCTCTCACACACACACACTCACTCACACACACACACACACACACATAGACTCTCTCTCTCTCTCTCACACACACACACTCACTCACACACACACACATAGACTCTCTCTCTCTCTCACACACACACACTCACTCACACACACACACACACACAGAGAGAGAGCAGAGCAATGTAATAGATGCAAAAGAATAAAACTGAAGAGAAAAAGAGTAAAATAGAACGGAGCAATGGAGAGTAGAAAATACAACAGAACAGATCCGATGAGAAAGAAGAGCGGAATAGAATAGAAGAGAAAAGAGGAAAGCAGAGTAGAACAGAGAGAATAAAACAGAATACAAAGCAGCACAGAAGATGAGAATATAATAAAGATAAACTAAATAAGCATGAGAAACGTTGCTTTGGCAAATGGGTTAAATTAAATCTTTTCTTAATTTATTTTATTTCAGTTAACATTTTATTTCAAGAAGCAAATATAATACATTTTAGCTTTAGTTTTCGTTAACTATAATAACTGCTTCTTCCTTCTTTGTGTTTTTATTTGCTTTTACGCGAATGATTCAACGCTGAATTAATGAAGAATATGAAGGTATCTGTTGAATAAAATCTGAGGGCCTTGACAAAATAATCAGATTTGACATATTACACCATGTTGTTGATCTCAGGTGAAATTTTGACAATTTGACGGGTGTTTTTACAGTAAAGAGGAGAAAATACAGCAAAACTGTCATTTAAACGGAGAGTATTAACTACTTTGGTCTCCTGCATCACAGAGACACACTAAAGCTTTCTCTTCCATTTCAAGGAAAAGCCAAACATTCTCTCAAGAATATTTGAGCGAACAATGTCTCAGCGTCGTCTTGGTTAGATTGATTATCTTTTAGAGCGTCAGCAGCATCTGCTGTAGGTGGAGCATCAATCTAAAGGAAGAATAACTTCAGTCAGGCTCTGCTAATAAAGCCGCAGGTGTTTTCTGATTTATGTCAGATCCAAACAAACATCTTCAGCTTGTATTTCAGATTTCCAGTTTAAAGGGATAGTTCACCAAGATGAACATTTACCCTCCCTTCTCATATGGCTAAATAAATAAATAAATAAATAAATAAATAAATAAATAAATATATATATATATATATATATATATATATATATATATATATATATATATATATATATATATATATATATATATATATATTTATATATATATAATATTTTTATTTTTTTCTGGCCAAAATATGTTTTAATATACGCTAATTATATGTTGTGAACAGTCAAGCTCAATGAAATATATTTTTGAAATGGAAAATAAATTTAGTTTCAACCTTAACATACCAAAATATATTTCAAAATATATTTCTGGGGCAAGATTATTATTATTTTTTTTATTTATATATATTATTTTTAAATACTTTATTATAATTTTTATTTTATTATTATTATTATAATTTTTTAGTTATTTTTAGTTATTTTATTATAGCTGTTTTGATGTGTAAAGCATGTTCTTTGCTGATTTTTATTCAAATGTGTTCTGAATGGAAGCTTGTTTCCTTAAAAAGGTCATTGCAAATTTCTGCAAGATATAAACTCGCAATTCAGACATTTTTTTCCCTCAGAAATTCAAGATATAAACCTGCTATTGTAATGTATTTTAATTAATTAATTATTTCTTTTTTTTTTTTTTGTGGTGGACGTGCTTCCATTATACACGTGTATTATAGACAACAAATTAAGTTTTTAATCAAATGTCATGTGTGATTTTTTTTTCTTAGACTGAAATACATGAAAGGCAAAATATATTTTTAAATGCTTCTAAAAATATATATATTTATATTTTCAAATATATTTTTACAAATATACAAACATAGCAAACATTTTTGGATGTTTTTAAATATGGTTAAAAATATATTTTAAATTATAGATTTATTTATTTATTTATTTTTTCTGTGGAACACAAAAGGAAATCCAGAACAAATTATGGAGCTTTTTTACAGTTTTTGGAGCTTGAGCTAAATGTGCTTATCTGTCATGAAAATAATGCCAAAATGCTGACTGTTCATCAATAATGTAAAATGTATTTGTTTTTTTGGGGGGGAATGTTACCCAAACATTTCTTTCTCTTATTACTGGCCACGATTGAAAACATGCAGTACACATGTCCAACCAGCAGGTGTCACTAAACCATCACAGACAGACTAAAGAACTAGTAACCTCATGACTGATTAGTGCAAATTAACCTGGAAATATACACTTTTCTGTGGCTCTTTATTAATCGATGCAACTCAACATTTTAAGTCTTTTGAAATCTATGTTTTCCACTATGCGAGTTTGCATTAAGTTAAATAAATATTGCTAGCATTTCTCATGTAAACGTGCCTTTTTACGATGAATCACTTATTGTGTTACTTATGTGAATAAATGCAAAGCCAAATGTGCTGTAATGACGCAGTTCTGCAGAGATCCAGCAGATGGCGCCATAAACACTTTATTTGAGAACCGATAAGACATTATATGGTTTATCCACAGTAGCTCACACACACACACACACACACACTCAGAAAACATTTTTGAACATGTAAACTCATTACAAAAATGACGTGTTAATGATGACAAACAACACACAGAAATGTAAATCACAGCTGTGTTCATTCATAATTTGGCGTGCAAACAAATCAAACCACGCTGAACTAAAGTAAATAAAACCCGACAGGGTAAAGTTTGGAAACGAACAAAGTTTACTAAAGTGATTTCAGCGTTAACGGTAATAAAACGTAAACTGATGTCACGTTAAGTATCTTACCTTTGATAGATGCGCTGGGAATGCGTTTAATTTAACAATATTTATATGTCTATGGCCGAAACTCGGAAGAGGCCACGAGGACTTTAGTGGCCAAAAGAATATTGCATCCGTAGTGGTTTAGCACTACCATTGAGAATGAATGGGAAACGGTTTAGGGCCGTTTAGCTGGAGTGTGCAGCTTTAGTCCAGCAGGTGGCAGCCGCGCTTCAGCTTCAGCATTGGTGGTTCAGTGGTAGAATTCTCGCCTGCCACGCGGGGGCCAGTCGCGGATAGGTGTAGAACGCTGACTAGCCAATAGGAACGAAGGAAATTCCAGGGAGGCGGGACGAGTAAAATACACACAATTAGAGGTTCGAATCCCGCCTCGGCCACAAATACCATAAAACGAATTTGTATTCGTTTTTCCGATTAACATATAATAAACGAACTTTGTGAACAAAGAAAAAACGAATCTTGTAACAATTGTTCATTTGTAGGATGTACAAAATGTGCAACGATCTTAAACATTTACATTATAATAGGGAATAGTTATTTTTAATATAGAAAAAAATTGAATAATTAAAAAGAACATTTTGATAATGTTTCAGGCCTTTATTTTTAAAGAGACATTCATTTTATATTTGTATAACTGTGTACAGAAAACCCATATATATGAAATATAACTAAAACTCACAAAAAAGTAAGTTTTTCATTTTATTTATAGTAAAGTAATATACTTATTATAAAAATAAAAAAACCTAACCAAAATATATAATAATTAAATAAATATACATAAAAAATTTATAAATTAAACAACAACAACAAATATAATACAAATAAAGATGTGGAGAACTAAGAAAAAAGAAACAAGAAAAATATTTGTGACATTAAATAATTATGTATGTTTAATAGTAACAGTTATTAACATTTTGTGTTTACAAATCTGAGCAAGATATTAATGCAAGTCAATAAAATGCAATATCAATAAAAAAATAATCAACAAAATGTATACATGTTTTAATCAATAATAATAAAAAACTTACACAGTTCAATACAGTTCAAACAAGGCCAAATACTTTTGGTATTTTAATTAACAAAGGGAAATAAATGAAACTATTTAAATGTATAGATTCAACAACAGCAACAACAACAATAATAAAATCTAAAGTTGTGGAGAACACAGAAAAAAAAAAAAAAAAAAAACAAGAATCAATGTACACTACCAGTTAAATGTTTTTGAACAGTAAGAATTTTAATGCTCACCAAGCCTGCCTTTATTTGATCCAAAATACAGTAAAAGCAATAATATTGTGAAATATTTTTACTATTTAAAATAACAGCTTTCTATTTGAATATATTGTAAAATGTAATTTATTTCTGTGATGTGCAGCTGTATTTTCAGCATCATTACTCCAGTCTTCAGTGTCACATGATCTTTAGAAATAATTCTAATATGATGATTTGCTGCTCAAGTAACATTTATTATTATTATTATTATTATTATTATTATTATTATTATTAAGAAGAGACTTCTTTAAAAAAAAACATTAAAATCTTACTGCTGAAAAACATTTGACTGGTAGAGTATTTTAAATTAAATAATTATTTACAGAGTTTAATAATAGCAGTTACTAACATTTAGTGTTTACAAAACTGAGCAAGATAAAATAACAATGCAAGTCAATACAATTAATTTAAAAAACACACTAAAGTACAGTGCAAACAATACTTCTGGTATTTAAATTAACAAATGGAAATAAATTAATTTAAAATTTTAGATTAAACAACAACAACAACAACTACAATAATAGTAAAAATAAAACAATTTAAAGTTGTGGAGAACACAGGAAGAAGAAAAAAAAACAACAAGCCATCCACCTGTTTAAGAAGATCCTTGCTCCCATGGTGTGTTACCAAGTGATGATCATGGGCAGTTCTCATCAGATCTGTCCATCTATGGTCCAACACAAAGGCCACCGGTTCTGAGGGTCCAGTGCGAGCTGAACGGGGGACGCAGCTATGGCCAATGGTGTTGTGTTCTACAGAAGATTAACAGGATTACTTAAATTATTTGTCTTTGTGTTGTGTGCACATATGAGACAGACAGTTAACACACATTAGTGTCTGTATGCATCTGGAAGAAACACTTCTGACCTTTGATCCTTCACTGTCAAAGTGCCTGGTGTGATGTTATGGTGAAGAGAGACAGTCTTTGGGGTGACCTGCTCTTTGGGATGCTTCTTCGTGTCAGAGCATGCATCATCTAAACATTCCTGAAATATAGATTCAAATAATTTTATAATTCATAATATATATATATATATATATATATATATAGCATTGTAATATTATATTTCTATGGATATATATGCAACAGTAGCATTGCATTTTTTTTTTTCAATTTTAAATGAATTGCTTTACATTTGAATATATCTCCTAATTATCGTAATTTATTCCTGTGATGCAAAGCTGAATTTTCAGCATTATTACTCCAGTTTTCAGCATCACGTGATCCTTCAGAAAATAATGTGCTTTCATCCTTGTAGTGGCAATGATAATATCAACATTGATTACAATAAGAAATGTTTTGTGATCATATGACACTGAAGACTGGAGTATAAATTATGCTGAAAATTCAGCTTTTCATCACAGGAATAAAGTTCATTCAACATAGGAAACAGTTATTTTAAATTGTACCACACAGTAAATGTTGAAAATAATATATAATATATATACAATAATATAAATAATATATAATATATATACACACACATGTTATTTTTATAGAACAGCACATATGGTTAAATTAACTGAAGAATCATTAACTACACACTACATATTATAGATATAGCAAGACATCTATGAACAATCATCTTCAAAAACAAAGATATTACAATAAAGTACAGCAGTTGCATTTTTTATAAAGAATTTGGTCTACGTGGTGTACAGTATTTGCACTTAAGACTTGAAAATCACATAACATTTTAAACAATTGCTATAATTAATGATATAAACATGATTATATTATAATATAATAAGTAATTAATTTTTTTAAGTTTTTTAAAAGAAGTACAGAATTCACTTTACCTGCTTGGTGAGAGTATCGCGCTGATCTCTGAGGTAAAAAACAAACAAACAAACAAAAAAACAAACAAACACATATTGAGGTATAATCTTAAGACTTCTTGCAACAAATAACATATCAATTACGTAATAGTTAATAAAGCCGAGGTAGTTTAGCAGCGTATGTTGTTCAAACAAAACAATTTTGTGAAGAAATCTCCGCTCGTAAGACGCGTCTCCTCTCCTTCACAGCGAATGATTGACAGATGACTGTCCGCTGTTTGAATTCCCCGCCACGGAAACGGCGAAACAGCGCCACGAAATCTACGCGTGGCCACACATATATTGCATCCGTAGTGATAAGCACTACCATAGAGAATGAATGGGAAAAGTTAAGGGAAGTTAAGCTTAACTATTTTCGGCTCCCAGGTTCGATTCCCGGCCAATGCAGATTCACATTTTCAGTTTTTAAGTGTGAAAAATGAGTTTCTGCTCCTCATCGACTTCCATAAGAAGTTTTCTCCACACTAGAGGGACCAGCAACCGTTTGGTTACCTACATTCTTCAAAATATCTTCTTTTGTGTTTAACAGAAGAAAGAAACTCGTACAGGTTTGGAAGGATGTGAGAGTGAGAAAATCATGATTCGTTTGTTGGGTGAACTCTTTCTTTAAAGCTTCTGGAACTCATTACTACATTGCAAACATTATTTGTTTCCTCAGAATTGTTGTTTTGTTCTCCAGTGCAAATTCATAAATCAAGATACATTTACTGGTCAAGTCTTGCTTTCTGAGAAAATCAAGTGAGTTTATGCTTCAAACGAGAACAAATACCTGCCAAAGTCCCTTCATTTCGTTTTAATCATAAACTCACTTCATTTTGATGAAACAAGACTCAACATTTTTAGTCATTTTAGACATTATTATTATTAGACATTATTATTATTATTATTATTATTATTATTATTTTTTTTTTTTTTTTTTTTTTTTTTTTTTTTAAATAAAACTCCGACTGTGTTCGTCTGAAAGAAGAAAGCCATATACACATAATTTTCAGCTTTGGGTGAACTATCCCTTTAACTGAGAGTGGTACAGTATTTGTTTTATGCATATTAAATAATATTATCACACACACACACACACACACACACGCACACGCACACGCACACGCACACACGCACGCACACACACACACACACACACGATCAGGTATCCGCAGAACGCAGACGTCCAAACCTCAACTTTCTGCTCTTAAACTTCAGCTTTATGTAGAAATCTCAGCGTGCTGGGTCATTAGTGAATCATTTCCCTGTTAAAAGGCTTTCATGTGGAATTAGTGCTGATATGTGCAGCAAAGGGCCTGTAAATCTGCACAAAAGGCAGCAAATTAAATTTAATTAGAGAGAAGGTGAAGAAGGGAAGCAGCAGAATGCATGAGATGTACAACTGTGTATTTAGGACCTGAATCTTAATCTCTTTTTTATCAAAAGTATTCACTTAGATCAGAAACACACTCCGGTTCCCATGCCTAAATGTAAGATTTATGCATTTAAATTGCACGTAAAATATCCATGCATGTGGATTATGCCGTTTTAACATAAACTAATAAGCTTAATGTAATACATACATAAACATGTCAGATTTCTGTAATAAACTGAATGTGTACCCAATAACCAGGTCTCTATATTTATCATCAATAAATACAATTTATTTAAATTTTATACATTATAACTAATTGATTACTGCATGTTCCACAGCTAGTCATATTTCAACAATTCATTTTTAATACATTTAATTGTTTTCACAATGAACAGATTTATGTTCATTCTAAGTAATTTATGAATTATTCAATAATATATAAATATATATATACTTAATTGCACACGCTCATCTTTAATACTCACTGTCAGCACTAGTGAAAACTGACGTAACAAATACCACTAATAAAGTTATACAATAATAAATACAATAATTATTGAAGTAGAGAATAATACAATTTAAAATAAAATAATCATGTATGAAACATTTATATAATTATACAATAATTAAAGTAATAAAATAAAACAATGATATAATTATAAAATAAAATAAAACTGCATAAAAATAACACAATAAAATATTTGTATTATTATTGTTAGGATCATAATTAGGCATATATTTATATTGCACTTATATATTGTTCTAAAACAATTCATTTATAATGATTTATAGATCACTGTAATGATACAGCTACTGACCACTTCATAGTTTAAAGCAAATTTCTGTTGCATTTTTTTAATTTAGAGTTATGTTTTATGTTTTATTAATTCATGGTAATAATGAATTGGTATATATTTGCTCAGGTCAGTAAATAATTCAATATTTTGTCCAAAACAATATCCACTGACTTCATTAACTATTCTGTAATATTTCACTATTTAATTAATTATATACTATTACGAATGTAACATATTGCTATTTAAGATGTTCAGTAGTTTTATGATAGCGATTTGCATTTACACATTAATATTTCTTTAAATGCGAAGCTGCAGCTTTTGTTTAGTTGCTAACTCAATCACACTGACAATAAAGCTGAATCTAATTTAATCTGATCTCTTTTGGATGGCCGGTACGTATTAAAGCAGCATGTGTAATAGTCTGCTGAGGTTTGTTTGTCTGGCTGAGAGTCAAGCTGATTGTTTCATGCGGCTTATAATTTGAGAAAGTCATTTAATGCATGCTGGGATGTGAAATAGTGTGATTATCCTGTCTGTTCAGGTCCACATCAGGAGATCAATATTACACGCTCAACATTCAACACACACAGACAGTTTCTGAGATCAGTGCATGTTATACAGAGCCAAGGACGCAGCTTACATTTGTTATATATACATATATATATATATATATATATATATATATATATATATATATATATATATATATATATATAAACTTTAAATAATATATACATAAATACATAATTAATTGTATTTTATAAAAAATAATTTATTTTACACTGTATGTTTCCTATTTGTATGTATTTAGATTTTATTCGGAAATATAAATATAATTACCATTACAAATATTACTTAAAAAATAATAATAATAAAATAAAATGTACAATTTTGAGTTACGAGATATAGAGGCAGAACTGTCGCCTTTTTTTCCATCTCATTTTGCAAATCTGAGAAAAAAAGTCAGAACTGTGAGACAAAAAGTTTTTTTTTTAACTTTTACATTTCCAATTCTGCATCAGAAACAAGCAAACTAAATAATAAAGAAAAAAGAACTGAGATGCACACTCAGTCGTTCATATCTCGTAATCTTCTTTTCATCAAAATTGCAAGTTTGTATCTTAATTCTGAGTTCATATTATGCAATTCTGACTTTTTTTTTTTTTTAACTGCGAGATAAAAAGTCACAGTTAGCTTTTTATTTTTCATCCCGTGGCTAAAAAAAAGGGTACTTGCCACGTGCAATTTCTGAGAAAAAATAGTTTCTACACAATTTTTTTTTATTGTATGCAATTAGTTCGACTCAATCAAACCGCAAAAATAATGATCTTGTCAAACTCAGTCAGTGGTGCTGATGTGGGTTGTTTGAGAAGCTCAAACATGTGTCCCAGAGATTCAGTCTTCAGAGAAATCAACCAACCAATGACTTACAGTCCCTACTGCGTCTGAACATTAAACCTGGAAACATGAAATAGTTTTAATATTACACACAACAAGTTTTCTCCATCATAATGAAGTCCTGTGTGTTCCTGGCCTTCAGAGAAGTACAATGATGAAGTCCAGGGTGAAGCTGACGGAGGGAATCCATTGCCTGCTTTGTTTTAATGCACACATACAGTACACAAGGCTTTTGGGAGAAAACAAGAACTACGCTGATCTGCGAGAGTGACTTCATCACTGTCACACTCATGGTTAACATTGTGAAATAAACTTACAATGTTATAATACTCACAGAGTATGCTTTTATTTGATCAAAAATACAGTAAAAATTGTGAAATAAAGGCTGAGTAATAAAAAAACAATACTTTAATTCATTGAGGACACATTCGATTAAACGAAACTGACATTTAAAATGTTACAAAAGATTTTGGTTTCAAATAAACGTTGTTCTTTTGAACTTTTTATTCATCTGCGAATTCTGAGACATAAAATGCATCACGGTTTCCACAAAAATATTGGGCAGCAACTGTTTTCCGTACTGTTTTCCATCTCGGATGGTCTGAGGGTGAGCAGATTTTCATGTTTGGATGAACTATTCCTTTAATGCATCCCTGCTGAATAAAGTATTAACATCTTTCAAAACAAACAAACAAACAAAAAACTTACTGACCTCAAACTTTTGAACGGTAGAGCGTTTCCAAGTTTGGCCAAATTCTAAGGCAGCGCTGATGGTATAATGCACATCAAAGTCACATCCCAGAATGCAAAGGGCTACAAAACTAATGAGGTTTAGTTCCAGGATGCTGCTGAAAGGGCCGTTCACACAGCACACATTCTTCTCTTCCCTCTGTTACATTTTATTTTTAGTCTGTGTGCACATACATCAGACGGATGGCTTCGGTCACTGTGTCGCATCTCGCTGTTTTTCAAGCATTTTTAAGATGAGACATCAAGTTAAAAATAGTTCTTTTGAAAAAAAATATGTTTTGTCTCAAGAACAGGCCACTTCTGTATGACACAGTTCTTCATCTGAAAGAGACATCAGCACTTTCCAGCAACTGTTTTGCATCTAATTTGGTGTTTAAAGTCAACATTTCAGAGATTTTGCTTTATAGATTTAATTTATAGTACTGGAGAACAAAATCTGAAAACTTATTTGCAAAAAGTTACAAATGTTGCATTAGCAAGAAGTGAAATAAATAAGCTGAAGTACTAAAATTATAAAAACTTAAACTAAAATAAAAACTGATAATATAAACATAAAAGCTACTTCTAATAAATATATTATAGTATATAAATAATACTAAAATAATAGGAATTGTTCATTTTTTGTCATTGCAAGAATTATTTATTATTTATTAATTTCCAGTACAAATATCTAAACAGACTTATGCTTAATTTAATTGAGAAGCACAATCAAGCAGAATATTACATATATAGATTTAATTAGTTTTTGCACTTGGTGTTTACACACAAAGAAAGGTTGGCCAATGAAATCTAAACATTTCTCAAATAAACTGATCTTGTATTACATCTTCTTCACTGTTTTTACATATGCATGTGCTTTAACTATATTTGGCCAATGTGAGTTGCTTTAAATGTGCAACAGAAAATAATAAATGAACTACAAAATAAATGCTACTGAAATGAATGAATTGCAATTACTGGGACAGAAATCTTTGCAGTTTGGAAGCAGGTGCACAAAGCCTTGCTTATATGGTATCATATCGAATCAATATTAATCTCCTGTTCAAACCACAATTTCCCAATACGTTCCCGATGCCTGAAACGAAACAGTCCACAACAATAAAACAATAAAACAGTGAGGTCTTGTGGGTATGAATGTTTGCACTGGATCTGTGTTTGTTCAGCTCCAGCTCACACCGCACACACTCCGTCATTATGCGCTGACCGACCTTCAGGAAAACGACACGAGACCTTTGAGTTACACAAACAACACCGGAAGCAAGGAGAGAAGTGCTGAGTCTCACGGTGACATTTGTGGCTCGGAGCTCCTTCAGGCAGTCGGACACCGTCTCAACCCTGAAATCATGAGGAAAAACACAGAGGTTATAATGATTACACAAATATTTTAAAGGCTTTGCGGCTACGAAAGGTCATAAGTTTATCATGACCTTCAGTGCTTCGAGAAACTCTGACAGAGAGGATGATACACAGGAATTATGTTTTTTTTGTGTGTTTTCAGCGAGTGGGAAGACTGAACTAGATTTCCAAAAGCACATCTTTTGTTGCCTCTCTGAAGATCTCACTGCTCAATGGACATCAGAGTCCGATGCAGCAAAAGTTTCTGAACTTTTGGTCACATGATAGTCACTTTTCTTGCATCCGCATTGAAATCAATGCATCTGTAAGCATCCTGGATCTGTGACCCTGAAGATGCTGCGGACAGATGATCCTTCACTGAAACGACTGTGAAAGCTCTGCTCTGTTTTCAGTTTGATTCACAGCTATCAGAAGCCCTTGGTGGACATAACTGAGTTGGTGTTTATTGTGTATTTCATGCCACTCTTGACTCTTGAGTCTGCATTTTATACGACAGACGGACAGAAGCTGTACTAATATGCATCTGTAACTTTCCCTGAGGTATAAAGCTGCAGCAATAACTAATGCTTTAAATAAATGATCTGATGACAGACTGAGAGAAACAGCATCAAAAGCACTGCAAACAAGGTTCATCCTCAGTATTTTTGTCTTATTTTAAAGTACAAATATCTGAACATTGTTAAAGCAACATGCATTTACTGGAGAAGCAAAATCATTCAAGATATTGAGTCTTGTTTTCTGACTTAAAAGGGTAAGAAAAATAAACTTGAAAAAAAAAATTGATACTTGAAAAAAAAAATAAAAAAAAAAATAAATAAGGATATTTAAAAAAAAATAATTTAGTTTAACTTAATGCACCAAAATTACTAAAACTGAAAAAAAAAATTAAGTTAAAAACAAGTATAGATATATATTAAAAACCAAAAACTACTAAAAATGACAAAAACAGAGCAAAATTACTAAAACTTTAACTAAAACTAAAATTAAAATGGAAAATTTTAAAAATAAAAAAATGAATTCAAAATATTAATAAAAAGTACAATAGCATATTAATAATACTAAAATAACATTATATATATATATATATATATATATATATATATATATATATATATATAATTATATAAATTTGTTGCAATTTCTATTAGGTTTTACATACGTTTTTACTTTATATGACTATATATTTCATATACATGTATAGATATATAAGTATAGTCTATATATGTATGAAAATATTTTATTTGCATATGGGGAGCAACTTACAAATGAGGAAACGCGCATGCAATTCATCAAACAGGAGCAGCAATAATTGCACTACCGCTAAACCAAAACATTGCATAACTAGGATAACACACCTTTATTATGGGCATGTGTTAATTAAGAGCCACTAAATAAGATATGAGTCCAAAATATGTCAGTTCTGTGGTAGAATAAAGCAAAGATAACACAAGATAACCCGGGTGATATTTTGGTAAAATAGAGCCTGAGTGAATGAGGATGGCTGCAGCTGCTCGAGCAGATTAATAAACGGAAGTGACACACAGTACAAAAGAGGAAGATATACCTGTATGGAGAAAAGCAGGGGGAAAGCTCTGGTTTATGTGACTGTATAAATTCGGAGGTGACCTTGGCCATGACAGCTGCTTCTTTCCTCTCACCAGCATCGAGCAGATATCAACTAGGTGACTGAAGAGATGAAAACAACATGAAATATGATGTGTTCAGATCCATACGTCTGGTGTTTTACAGCATTGCATTTGAATTTCCAAAGCAACCTCTTTGTAAAAAGACTACAGACAAAATACTAAAATAAACAAAAAAAACTATGCATAAAGAAATCGAAACCTGTGAAAATTATTTAAAATTAAAAAAAGTTTTTTTTTTTTAAATCCACATTTTTAAGTGAAACAAAAACTACCATAATGCATACAAAAATATTTAAAATGTAAGATTTATGTATTTGAATTGCATATCAAATTTCCATTCATTTGGATGAAACGGTGTTAACAAACTAATTTGTTGTGATGCATATTTATCAGTCAGTCATACATAAATGAAACTCAACAAAATCATGGCAAAGTTTATTATTAACTATTTGCATAATTATGTTTTCCAATTGCTTAGAATCAGCATAAATCTATGAAAGACCACTGAATAAAAAATAAAAAAGGTTACTGCGACTTTTCTCACAATACTGACTTTTTTGCATCTCACAATTCTTAATTATTATTATTATTTTTCCAGAATTGCATGATATAAACTCGCCACTGTCAAAAAATGTCAGACTTGTGATCTGACAGAATTGGACTTTTTTATTACGAGTTTATATCCCACAATTCTAACATTATAAATCACAATTCTTGTTTTCTCAGAATTGTGAGATGTAAACATGCAATTCTGAGAAAAAAATAAAGAAAAAAAGATGCAATTATCTTTAAAAATAAATAAATAAATAAATAAATAAATAAAAATTGTGGCCGAAACCAACTTCCATATAAATCTGGTCATTGTAAAAGCAATTACATTTATTCAGTTAAAAAGTATGAACATGGTTAAATATGTCTAGCTGTGTAACAAGCAATATTCACTTATTTAAAATGTATGTGATTGAAACAAACTGGATTTAGTGATGATAAATAAATAAACCTGGTTATTGTGTATTTAAAACACATTCCGTTTTTTAAGTACTATTACAGAAATCTGACTTGTTTCATTTATGTATGACTGAGCTTATTAGTTGCAATCTAAATGCATGGAAATTGCATATGCAATTCAAATACATAAAATCTTAAATTTAGGCCTTTTTAAATGGATATTTCATTTGTATAAACAGAAATGAGAATCTGAAGGGAGAGGATAGGCCTAATTATCGGGGAAGTATTGTTACAATGAGAAAAAAACAAACAAACAAAAAAACTAAACATGCTTCATTTTCTTTATGCAAAATATGATTTCATATTTCTTTCCTACTGCAGGTACAGCAGCGAGGCGCTGAACACCAGGAAATTATATCTAATGGAGAAAGAATGAGGCGGGGGAGAAGCAGAAAGAGAAGGGAATAATAAAAAAAACAATAGTCGGATTAATTATTCAAGCTATCACTATTGGGAAGATCAGAATCTGATTTCTCACTACATCTCAATTTATAGCACATGCCGACCTTAGATCTCAAAGCGTGTGAATGTGTAATGAGCGCATGAGGCTTTCAAAGAGCCACGGGAGGCCTCAGTGTCCATGAGAAATAAATGGGTGAGGAATGCAAGAAAAAGACTCTATTCCAGAGACACTAATTTATCCACCAGAGAACGGCGTGTTTTAGCAGTTAGTATCCGAGCTGTTTTCCCTCTGCAGAGCCTGAGAGCCACTACAAAAGCAGTGAAGCAGTGATTACACATCCATCATCCAGCAATTACAAGTTTACAGTAGATATAACATCATCCAGCCGAGTCCCGTGCGCTGGACGTCCCTTGATAGTGTGTTACTTGCCTAGTGTTAATATTTCATAATATTTCATTTATAAATTAACTCCGCGAGGAGTTGCTTATTTAAAGCCTGACACTATTTAATTAATTTCCATTTCAGAAGCTGCTACAAGGTGTTTCAGACTGTAAACTGCTGTCAAGACAAAACAATAATGAGATTTCACATATTAAACTGGGATAATTAAGTCTCTTCTGCTCACCAGGGCTGTATTTATTTGAGCAAAAATTCTGAAATATTATTAGAATTTAAAACAGCTGTTTTCTATGTGAATCTCTGTTAAACTATAATTTATTTCTGTGATGTGCAGCTGTATTTTCAGCATCATTACTCCAGTCTTCAGTGTCACATGATCTTCAGAAATCATTCTAATATGATGATTTGCTGCTCAAGAAACATTTCTGATTATTATCAATGTTGAAAACAGTCATGCTGCACAATATTTTTGTGGAAATAATGATACATTCAAAAGTGTGAGGAAAGACATATATTTTAATAAATGCTGAGAATTTTAGTTAATACCTCGTAAGTCTCCTGAGGTATGAAAGAGCGATCTCTGATTCTCCTCTTGGCTGTTTTTATTGATGAAGCGAGTCACTTCAGATTATTTTAATCAGTACAAGAGAGAAGAAGAAGAAGACGAATCAGTTTCTACCATCTCTTTTCTATTCGGATAGTTTACTCTACCTGGAATTGTCTTTGGCAATCTCAGTCGCCTTCAGATGGTACATCACACCCTTATCCAAGTCCTCCTGGAAATAGAACAACAACACAAATAGGGACATAATGAAAGATGTGAGGGACAGATTTATTCCTCTGTGAAGCAGAAACGAGACACCTGCGACTCAACGGATTCCCCTGAGAAAAAAATACTGAGACTTCTACATGATGTACATACTAAACTTACCTGAGGTTTAAAATGGCAATGGCAATTTTATTTTAATAGCACTATTTACTACAAGTTGACCAATGTGCTTTACAACAAAATGACTAAAAACACCAATAATACAATGATAACATATAAAGCAGTAAAACCAAAAAATAAAAATGAAGGGAATAGTAAACGTGCGGCAAACATAGGACAAGGACAAGAGTGCTTCAACCAGAATTAAAAGCCTTATTGAACAGATAGGCTTAAAAATAGACACAGAAGAAGCCAGTCTAATAGAAATGGGCAAATCCTTCCAGAGTCTTGGGGCAATTGTAGAGAAAGCGTGATCATCCCTGCATTTCTGCCTCGTCTTGGGTATATCAATCAATAAATCAGAGATATATGAAGGAGCCATACCACCAACCATGCCTTTATATCTGTCAAAGAGGCCAGTAAAGCATCCAGTCCATCCAAATTCCACTTTATAGGCAGTTATATTTTTTGTATTATCAGCATAACAGTGGAATGACAGCCCATATTTTCTAAAGATGGAGCCAAGCAGAAGCACGTATAAAGAAAAAAAGAATAGGAGCCAAAACGGATCCTTGGGGAACACCATAAGTTAACAAAGCTTTACTAGAGGTATTCTCTCCTGTCTTAACTGAAAAAGTTCTATTGGTAAGATAAAATTTAAACCACTCCAATGCACTGAATGTAATACCTGCACAATGTTTCAACCGAGCAATAAGGACAGCAAGATCAACAGTATCAAATGCATCAGTAAGATCTAAAAGCACAAGAACGGCATAGTTGCCTGAATCACACGTTCATAGTATATCATTAAAAACCTTCAACAATAGAGTGATTTTTTCTGAACCCAGACTGACAATCAGTAAAAGAACAAGTGGGGTAGGTTCTGGAAACATTTTTTCTAAATATTAATAAAAACTTTTAATAGTATCTAAAAATAACACTGATCACAAAAAATAAGCTCAGACCAAAAATTTTACGTGCACAAATGTTACTGAAATAGTCTTATTAAAAAAAAAAAAAAAAAAAAAAAAATTGCACATAATTTTAACAATCTGTGAACGCTATGCTTTTTTATGCATACTAGCACATTGTCATTAATCAAGTCAAGTTAAATTAACAATATGCATTGTTTAAAGCAGCTTTACAGAAAATCATGATGTTAATGTTTATAATATCTTAACATCTGCATGCCTTATAGTTGCATTTATCAGATTAGAGTTGTGTGATAATACACTCACAATTTAAGACAATACAAACAATAAAGCATCAGAGATTTGCTGTATAGCATACTGCATATCGCTTTATGTGAGTGTACTGTATGTATGCGAATAAAGTGGGACATGCCATCAAACTTTATATACAGAGCGGTACAATAATAGAGTTTACATTTTGCCATTATATAAACAATCCAGCAGTTTTTTTCTATAAAGTATGTATTGCTTTGTGTGTGAATCCTGTATGTAATGCATGTAAAGTTGGATATGCTTACTGCATATATTCAACTTTATTTAGAGAGCTGTGCAATAATATGCAATGATATAAACATCCACAGCCGAGATTTGACATGCTAATGTAAACTCTACTTGAAATCAATTGTGAATCACGTCACTTA
The DNA here is from genome assembly GCA_024542945.1 of allo-octoploid hybrid of Carassius auratus x Cyprinus carpio. NCBI lineage: Eukaryota > Metazoa > Chordata > Actinopteri > Cypriniformes > allo-octoploid hybrid of Carassius auratus x Cyprinus carpio. The sequence goes on along the minus strand of CM045036.1, from coordinate 28,224,309 downwards.
AAATGCAAAGTGCTATTTGTGTGATGCACCAAGTTGCTGCCTTATCAGTCACTTATAATGTTTAATTTCAGTTAGGATGCTGTCTATGTAGGGAGTATTTAGCAAGACTGCTCACTAGTTTTTGGACATGCATCACCAGGAAGCAGATAATGGCCATTAAAACTTTTTAAAGTGCTTTAAAGAGCAAAAAAGTAAGAGATTCAGCACCTGCATTCAGCTTACTTCAGACAAGTATGGTATATATTACAGACTCCTTCACTTCTGAGAGGGATGAATTTACAATGCTCATAACCCACACTGTGTCTCAGGACGGATATGTATGAGAGTTAAACTGCTCGCTTATCTGTTTGGGATTTCTTACTTCACAACTCATTGAGCAAAAGCCTGCTCAGCTGTTTTTGTCAGCTTTTCTCTTCTCAGAATGGGATGTTACAAATGATTGCTTTTCTCTGCTGGTTGAATGTGACATTTGAATTGTGTCAGCATGTGAGGGATGATTTATACACACACTTTAAGGTGATATGACAACAAAATTGCTCTCTCCTCTGTTCTCATGAATGACCAAGCAGTTTGAAAACATTTCCATATCAACTCTATGTTTATAGCTTACACTATTTGTTTCACAAGTGCACACAGACCACCATTGTCTGTCTCAAGCAGACAAATCACCATTCCTTACCATCGCAGCTCAGAGAGGCATTTATTTTACAAAAAAATATCCCTTAATGCTCTTGATGCAAAAACAAAAAAAAAAAAAATAAATAAAAAAAAAAAACAGCATGTAATTAAGAAAATTACTGCTTTTGATATTTAATGATCTTAATGCAAAATACATCTTGCCCTTAAAGAAAATACTGCTATTTTTACTTAAGTGGCTTATTGCAAATAGCATTTTATTTTGTGCTTAGTGCAAAGAAAATACTGAAATTTTCACTTGATGCACATTATGCAAATAGCATCTAATTGCACTTATTATTTGCATTTGAGCATGAAGTGAAAATAGTAGTATTTTCTTTACAATAAGTACTATTTGCACTTAATGCAAAGAAAATATTTTCAATTAATGCACTTAATGCAAATTGCACCTAATTACTATACGCACTTAGTACAAAGAAAACACTGCTATTTGTATGTAATAAACTTAATCCAAACAGCATCTAATTACTATCTGCACTTAGTGTAACAGGTCTTGAGGTGAATCTCACAAAAGCTGTCAAGAATTTGTCCAGGTCACTGCAATTTACTGTATTCTAAATTAATATATATATAAAAATTACAGTATTACTGTATCGAGAATTAACCTTGGGAATAAGAAGAATTACAAAAAAAAATTGCATGCATAACTTCTGGATGCCTTACAATATGTGTTTAATTTCGGCAATGCAATTAAAATTCTCATTAAGATCTCATGACAAAATTTTTTGTTTTTCCTTACGCAAAATATAAATTATTTTTTGGTTTGAAATACAGACATGTTTCTGTGAGATTCTTGCTCTGTTAAACCACAGCACATTTTGAGAGAAGCTGTTGTTACAATAATCCTGTGCAACACAAAAGGGCCGTGGAGGCGTGACAGCGAGCGCAGCAGACAGCCGTGACTGTTATCTAACCCAGCATTATGTCTTCAGCCTGAGAGCAGAAACCCTCGCTGTCACACACTGAGATGCAGCAGGAGGGTCAGATCTGCAGCTTCTCTCAGGTGTGTGTTCAAGCAACCTTCTTTTCAATTCTTCACACCAGAAATGCTGTGGGACAGTGTATTTGACTTCGTTGTCAACACAGATTTGAAGGAATAGCTCATGCAAAAAAAAAAAAAAAAAAGTGCTCCAGGATGTAGAGGAGTTTATCTGTATTCTACGGTGGCTGAGAGAGCTCAATGCGCTGCAGCTTAAGAAAACACATGCAAATAGAAAAAACACCAGCAATTTAATAAAACATCTGCATCAGTTTGACATGTGCTGAAAATATACACAACATTTTTTTTTAACATGTATGTGGTTAGCATGGTTTTAACTGAACCATGTTTATATATATATATATATATATATATATAGCAAAACCATGGTTAATTTTCGTAAGTGAAGTCGTAATAGTAAGCTAGCCAGCTTACATAATGTGTCAGCTTATCTAGGCTACTAATATCCAAAAAAGCTTAGGAATCATGTGCATATTTGCAATGCATGTGTTGTCAAACTGATGAAGATGTTTCCTTAATTTGTTCTTATTAGCTCTCTTGGGCATTGCAGAATTAACTCTATATTTATTGATTACTCATGCATGGATTATTTGTCAGTATAGGTCATGATGGTTTCATTAATTTCGGTAATGATTTTAGGTGGCAGCTGTTTATTATTATACCCTGAGCGCAAGTTCAAATTTCAAACCATGTCCACTTGCGTGAGATACAAGGTTTTTTTTTTTTAAAGGAATAGTTCACCTTAAAATGAAAATGTGCTGATTTTACTCACCCTCAAGCCAGTTAAGTTTGTTTCTTCATCCGGTTTGTAGAAATGTAGCACTGCATCAGTGTCTCATCAATGGATGCTCTGCAGTGAATGGGTGCCGTCAGAATGAGAGTCCAAACAGCTGATAAAAACATCACAATAATCCACAAGTAATCCACAGCACTCCAGTCCATCAGTGAACATCTGGAGAAGACAAAAGATGAAACACATCCAGCATTAAGATGTTTTTAACTCAAATACATAGAGTCTATAATCCATAATAACACTTCCTGCAGTGAAAAAGTGCATCTCCTGTTGTCTCTCACATCAAAATCCAGTCACATATTTGTTCAGAGCTGTTTAAACGCTGCTTGATCTGTGCAGATTTCTCTCCTGATTCACACCAGAACACTTTTTCACTGGAGGAAGTTCAATCACAGTTTTAATCTTAAATCTCGACGCCTAATGAGATGCAAATATTATAGACAGGGTTTGTCTCATTAAATGTGCAGAACATCACTCTTGATTTATTAGTTTTAAAACTTGCCAATTACATCTTCTAACAGCAATCTGAATTTAGTCAATTACAGCGAGCTCTTTTGTTCCCAGCTGGTTGTACGCTGATTTGCAGTTGGACTCTTTGGGGATGAAGTCTCAGTGTGAAGCGTGTTTTGTTAATACGGTAATGCAGTGTTTGACAGGCCTCTGTGAAATCAGCATCGCTCCTGGAGAAGAGACTGCGCTTCAGCCCACACAGACTCTCTCTCACGTCAAACACCGAGAGGTACATTATTGTACATTATTTTAAACTCTTACCTCTGTTGCCAGGTTGATCATTCTTCTAAAGTCTCATATATGATATAATAGTCAGAAAAATTATTCAAATCCAATGCAATGCCAAAAGCTAAACTGTCATACAAAATAGATTTAGCTTTAAGACACACTGCAAACAGCTCAATATGGAATAATTATCAGAATTGTGAGATATAAAGTCAGGATTGTTAGATATAATCTTCTAAAAACAAATCTTGTTATTGAGAAAAAAATAGAATTGTGAGATTAAAGAAGACATAAGACATCAACATAAGCAATAGAGAAAATAACTGAACAAAATGCAACCTTATGAATTATTCATGATGTGTTAAGGGAACAACTTTATAACGATAACAGCCATGTTCTTCAATTCGTAGATAAATTGTACAAATTTGTTAACTTTGGAATAAAATAAAATAAAATAAAATAAAATAAAATAAAATAAAATAAAATAAAATAAAATAAATAAATAAATAAATAAATAAATAAATAAATAAATAAATAAATAAATAAATAATAAATAAAATTAAATTCAATAATACAATTTTAAAATAAAATTCAATAATAAAAATTTAAAATAAAATAAAATAAGATAAAATTAAATTAAAAATTAAATTTAATTAAATTAAATTAAATTAATAAATTAAAAAAAATTAAAAAATAAAATAAAATAAAAAATAAAATAAAAATATTAAATTAAATTAAATTAAATTAAATTAAATTAAATTAATTAAAAATAAAATAAAATAAAATAAAATAAAATAAAATAAAATAAAATAAAATAAAATAAAATAAAATATTAAAATAAAAGTGCTTGGTCTGGCCAAAAACAATTGGCACAAACTGCATTTCCCTCAAGCTCAATACTGTAGTAAGTGAAAGCTTATTAGTCACATTGAGAAAGCTTAATTTTATTGAGCTTGTCTCTTGATTCTTCAGTATCCTGTAATTACAGAGCAGTAATGATGGAGCGAAGCTTCACTGAACTTGTATTCATCAGTGTTACAGACACTCTTTGTCAAGCCAGTACAGTGATTACAGTACAGAGTTACTCATACAGTGACCCGACTCTCTCCCACAGCATCTGAGGACTGACTTCATCTTCCTCACAGCTTCTTCTGACCTGAAGAAGAGCAGGTTATGCATGACCAAACATCACTTCTGATCAGCGCAAGACAAGCTTGGATCCAAAGACATCCACAAACACACAACGGACATCTTTTCTTCAGATAAACAGCACATCTGGACAAACTCAATCACATAATCTTTTCAGAAAGCCAGCTCGCTCGATTGGACTGAGAAATCTACAGAGGTAAAAGTGTTGCAGAATCTGATCACTTGCACAATAATCATTTGTACTTGTATAGAATGTACAGTATCCACTGTGAAAACTTGACAAATATAAATCTCAAATTAAACAATAATCAATTTTAAAACTGACATTCACAGAGATACAGCGACAGGCTGGGTCATTTCAAACTGAATTAAACTTTAACTGAAATAAAATAAATAATAATAATATTTTTTAAATAAAATTTTAAAATAAAAACAATATCAATGCTACTAAAATAACTCACAAATAACTCTATAAAAATATATTACATTTTTTAAAATTAAATATAAATAAAAATATTGCTCCATTGTGACTTTCTATCTCTCATTCTTTCTAAAATCTACACTTTATTCCTTTCCCTTATTTTTTCAGAATGGTTTGGTTAAACTTCCTGTCTTTCTCTCATGAGGCAGGAAGTGCCTGTTAACTGCCGCTAAAAGGCCTGATTCTGTGCAAATGTGGCCTGGTTTCACATGCAGTACATGCAAACAAAGAACTTAAAGGAAATGACAAAACACAGAGGATCTCAGAGGAGATTTAATACACAACTAGCCTGAGCCTCAGCAAAACATCAAGAGTAGTTCCTTAATGACCAGCCACATACACTATCTGTTACTTGCAAAAAATACATTTTAATTCAATTTAATTCAAATACATTGATAAAATTTTTCTTAATGTTTCTTTATGATTTCCTAGATTTTCTTAATTATTTTTAATATTTAAAATAAATTAAATGTGCATTTTTGTATATCTCCAATATAGTGATTTCCTAGTTCTTTCTTAATAGTTACAAATACTTAATAATTATAAATAAAAATATTATTCATTATTCTTAATTTTTATATATTTTTATATAATGTATTATATTTAAGATATGATATTGCATATTAAATTTTCTTTTTGCATTTAATTGCCTATCTCCGATCTAATGATTTTCTATTTTTTTTTTCTTAACTGTCTTTTCTAAATTAATATATGTGTATATGATTAAATTATATTTCATATTAAATATGCATGCCGCGAAGTGAGCGCCACAGCCGGGCTGTAATGTTCATTTCACAGCGGGTCTCGGGGTGTTTCTGATGTGGATAATTGCATGTGTGAGTTTGGCCTGCAGCCTGTGGAGGAGATGAATGCACTGAAAGGGATCAAAAGCAAATGAATGTCTCTCACGTCTCTCACTGATAAGCAGCAGGGCATTATGGGATGGTCAGCGGCTCTCCAGAGCGCGATTCAATGCTCTTCTGCTTCGTCATTGCTGCACTTCAGTGCTGGTTAAAGGAACAATGTGAAATCTGTCATCATTTACTGAGCCTCATGTTTCTTCGCAGACTTTATGAGTTTATTTCTCCTGTGAAACAAAAATGAGATGTTAGACAGAAGTTTTTCATTCAACAAAAGCTGGTGGGAATTTACACCTTTAAGATCCAAAGACTAAAAGCATAATAAAGTATCATAACAGTCCATATAGATTTAGTGAGATACTATAGAGTTTATTAATATCTTAAATTAGTTTTTATTTTGATATTTTCTGTTTTCATTAGATTTTTAGCTAAAGTAATATATATATATATTACTTTAGCTAAAAATAGGAACAGACTCTAGGAACAGACTTATATTTAAGATATTAATCTTACTTAAAGCATCATATGACTTGAAATATACCACACATAAGACTTGATCTTATGAAAATAGATGATTTTTTACATTCACATTTGGCAGATGATTTTATCAAACAAACAAACAAACAAAAAAAACATTAAAAAAAAAAAAATTTTAGTTTCTGGAAATGAAATGCATTTTAACTGAAATAAATAAAATATAAAAAACTGAAACTTATTTTAATTTAGTGAGCTGCAACTGAAACGTTTCATATTTTCATTTAGTAATGTAAAATAACTAATGTAAAATAATGTAATTATACTAAAACAATGAATGTGACAATTAATATAACAATTAAACAATCTAAAAGAACTAAAAATAAATATAATTAAATCTATATAGAAATATTAAAACAACATATACTAAAACTTTAAAATAAAAACTGTGTGTGTGTGTGTGTGTGTGTGTGCATCATTCATTCATATATCATATCATTCAAACTATTCATAAAAACTGTAATAGTATCTGATTGATGCAAAAAAGTCTTAGTTTGCCCTCGTGCTCTTCTCCTCCTCTCTGTGTCTCTCTCAGCCCCGTCATGCTGTTTTACATGCTTTCTGTTGATTCTCTATCTGTTGAAATGGAGTTATCTGGGGGCAAAAAAAGCACTTATGCAGAACCAAATGTCAGCTTCCCGCTGCTGCTTCGTGTCTCTGAATAATTAGGAGGGTGAAGCTCACACCCTCCTGTCAGTATCCAAATCAAATAAGAGTTCACCTAACGGTCATGTTATCAAAGATAATTTATGGCCTTACTTGCTCCTTTCTTCTTTATTTTCCTTTGATGTTGCTCAAGATACAAGATTACAATTATTCCTTCAGATGCCAAATTTGACAGTACAATAGCTTTATATATGGGCTGTGTGGGATCCATCCAACATCTATCCATCTGTTCATCCATCCATCCATCCATCCATCATCCATCCAACATCTATCATCTGTTCATCCATCCATCTATCCAACATCTATCATCTGTTCATCCATCTGTTCATCCATCCATCCATCCAACATCTATCCATCTGTTCATCCATCTGTACATCCATCCATCCATCCATCCATCCATCCATCCATCCATCCATCCAACATCTATCCATCTGTTCATCCATCCATCCATCCATCCATCCATCCATCCATCCATCCAACATCTATCCATCTGTTGATCCATCCATCCAACCATCCAACATCTATCCATCTGTTCATCCATCCATCCATCCATCCAACATCTATCCATCTGTTCATCCATCCATCTATCCATCCATCCATCCATCATCCATCCATCATCCATCCATCCATCCATCCATCCATCCAACATCTATCCATCTGTTGATCCATCCATCCAACATCTATCCATCTCTTCATCCATCCATCCATCCATCCAACATCTATCCATCTGTTCATCCATCCATCTATCCATCCATCCATCCATCATCCATCCATCCATCCATCCATCCATCCAACATCTATCCATCTGTTGATCCATCCATCCAACATCTATCCATCTCTTCATCCATCCATCCATCCATCCAACATCTATCCATCTGTTCATCCATCCATCTATCCATCCATCCATCCATCATCCATCCATCATCCATCCATCCATCCATCCATCCAACATCTATCCATCTGTTGATCCATCCATCCAACATCTATCCATCTGTTCATCCATCCATCCATCCATCCACCCATCCATCCATCCATCCATCCATCCAACATCTATCCATCTGTCCATCCATCCATCCATCCAACATCTATCCATCTGTTCATCCATCCATCCATCCATCCATCCATCCATCCATCATCCATCCATCCATCCATCCATCCATCCAACATCTATCATCTGTTCATCCATCCATCTATCCAACATCTATCATCTGTTCATCCATCTGTTCATCCATCCATCCATCCATCCAACATCTATCCATCTGTTCATCCATCCATCCGTCCATCCAACCAACCAACATCTATCCATCTGTTGATCCATCCATCCAACCATCCAACATCTATCCATCTGTTCATCCATCCATCCAACATCTATCCATCTGTTCATCCATCCATCTATCCATCCATCCATCCATCCATCCATCATCCATCCATCCATCCATCCATCCATCCAACATCTATCCTTCTATTCATCCATCCATCCATTCATCCATCCATCCATCCATCCATCCATCCATCCAACATCTATCCATCTATTCATCCATCCATCCATCCATCCATCCATCCATCCATCCATCCATCCATCCAACATCTATCATCTATTCATCCATCCATCCATTCATCCAACATCTATCCATCTGTTCATCCATCTCTTCATCCATCAATCCATCCATCCAACATATATCCATCTGTTCATCCATCAATCTGTTCATCCATCTGTCCTTCAATTACACATCAAACATCAGTTAAAAATGCAGATATATGCTTTTATTAGTCATATTTAATGTATTCAGAGATTAGCATGTCATGATCTTCGCTCTCATAAGATCAAGAGGTATTGCATTAGATGGATTTGTTAACTTGCATTACTCAGATGCTCAGAGTTGTAAGTCAGATCAAACAGTAAAGCTTTACATCGAGCACCGCTGCCTCATTTGATCAGGAATGATAAATAAGTGACTACATTTATTCTCGTGAATCAGCAATGATCCTCTGAGAAACACTTCACGGCATCCATCATTATTTATTAGTCATGCACCCACATTATCCTAGTAATGTGAACGACTGAACTGTGAATGAAAGTGGGAGGGAGGTTACTGAGTGAAATAGATTGAGCATTTATAGATGAATAGATGGATGGATGTCTGAAGGAATGCATGTATGTATGGATGTATGGATGGATGAATGGATGGATTGATGGATGGATTAATGAATGGATTATAGATGGATGTACGGATGAATGTATGTATGTATGGATAGATGAATGGATGGATGAATGGATGAATGGATGAATGTATGTATGTATGGATGATGGATGGATGGATGTACAGATGAATGGATGTATATATGTATGAATGGATGGATGGATGAATGGATGGATGTACAGATGAATGTATGCATGTATGTATGTATGGATGGAAGGATGAAGGGATGAATGGATGGATGAATGTATGAATGGAAGGATGGATGGATAGATGTACAGATGAATGGATAGATGTATGATGAATGGATGTTTGTATGGATGTATGAATATACGGATGAATGGAGGGATGTACAGATGGATGGATGGATGTATGGATGGAAGGATGAAGGGATGAATGGATGGATGAATGGATGGATGGATGAATGTATGAATGGATGTATGTATGGATGGATGGAAGGATGAAGGGATGAATGGATGGATGAATGTATGAATGGATGGATGGATGAATGTATGGATGATGAATGGATGGATGAATGAATGAATGAATGGATGGATGGATGGATGGATGTACAGATGAATGTATGTATGTATGTATGTGTGTATGGATGGATGGATGGATGGACGGATGGATGGATGTATGTATGAATGGATGGATGGATGGATGGAAAGATGAAGGGATGAATGATGGATGAATGTATGAATTGATGGATGTACAGATGAATAGATGTATGTATGTATGATGAATGGATGTATGTACGTATGGATGGATGGATGGAAGGATGAAGGGATGAATAGATGAATGGATGGATGAATGTATGAATGGATGGATGGATGGATGGATGTACAGATGAATAGATGGATGTATGATGAATGGATGGATGAATGGATGAATGGATGGATGGATGGATGGATGGATGGATGCATGTACAGATGAATGGATGGATGAATGTACAAATGAATGGATGTATATATGTATGAATGGATGTATGTACTGTATGTATGGATGGATGGATGGAAGGATGAAGGAATGGATGTACGGATGAATGTATGTATGTATGTATGTATGGCTGGACAGATGGATGTACAGTACAGATGAATGGATGTATGTATGAATGGGTGGAGGTACGTATGTATGTATGTATGTATGGATGGATGGATGTATGTATGGATGGATGTATGGATGTATGGATGGATGGAAGGATGAAGGGATGTATGTATGAATGGGTGGATGTACGGATGTATGTATGTATGTATGTATGGATGGATGGAAGGATGAAGGGATGTATGGATGGATGGATATATTGATGGATGTACATATGGATGGATGGATAGGCAGCTATGAATGTGAATGTGTGGAGATGGTGTAGTATGTCAGAGCGTCTCTGGCTGTTTCACGGTTCACGTCTCCTCCACCTCTGTCTCTCTCTCTCTGAACTAAGTGTGACAGATTACACAATTTTTTTTACATTTGTAACCCCACTTGAGAAAAACACTTTATGTAAGGCCACAGATGGGCCACTCCAGGCCTGAAATCCTCCTCTGCTGAGGCAAGAAATCATATCAGTGTCAGCTCTCTTTGCCCCGCTTCTCTCTCCCTCTGCTCGCTGTCACACTTTATTCTCACCACCTCGAGCGCTGTCTCTTTTCCTTCTCTTGTTCTTCATCCCCTCCAGACCATTTCCTCCCCACACTTCTTTGTAATGTTTCTCCTCAGCATCATGCATTTTCTCTTTCTATTTAGTATCAGCTTCAGACACTCACTGACCATCTGATGTACTGTATATTGCCCTCAGAAGTGGAAACCCCGATCATGATGTCAGATTGTAATGCAGTTATGGAGTTAAGCAGCACAGGTTTATATCAGGAATAAGGCATCAGGTTGATATCATGATCATCAATTTTAGTAACCAGTCACAAGATTTGCTTATTGAGTAGCAAATCTCTGAAAGATCTGTGCTCGTGTACACTATCAAAAAAAAAAAAAAAAAGATTTTTCAAAGTTGTATATATATAAAAAAAAAATTACTGGAGTGTTTTACAAGAAAACACTTATTCAGTCTTCAAAACATCACACTTAAATCAAGCTGTTACTTGCCACTTCTTGTATTTGTTTGTAAAATTTACTTGCAATTTCTGAGTAAAAATAGTTTCTGCACTTTTTTGTGTGTGTGTGTGTGTGTGTGTTATATAAATGTAGGCTTATTATAGATTGCATCTAATTAACAAAAGTCATTGCAATTGGCACTTCTGTTGATAAACTAAATTGTAGTGGTTGCTGTGTTATGTTATATTATTGTAGAATTGTGTTATTTATTGGCTGTTGTACAGTATCTGATCATTAAAATAAAATTGAGTTACTGGCCATTTAGAATTGCAACTTAAACCTGGATGGATGGATGTTTAAAATATATATTTTTAATTGTTAAATAATTACTTGCATTGATTAGCCTTGGAAACCCTACTATGTTCTTCTTTCAGACATATTGGCGCTCAGTTATTTGTGCTGGAGATCGTGTTGGAAAGGCAGCTTTATTCGAAGTACTGCTGATGTTTATATTGTGAGTGTGATATTGCATTTTTATCTGCTTTCAGGAGGGAAATAAGAAACCGTGAGCATTGTGTCTCATTGTGTTGCTTCTCTACTCTAATTGCTTGTTTATCACTGATTGCTTCCCAGCTTTAAAGAACAACCCGAAGGCTAAATTTTGAAGTGACTCATTAACCATTCTCACCTTAGAAAAACAAGTGCACTAACTAACTAACTAACTAACAGAAACTGCAGATACTGTGGATGTGATGTGACAAACTGCATCTCCATGCATGTGTTTTACAGTCTTTTTCTCTTGAAACACTGAAGCAGCAGGTGTTTAATGCTATCTAGTGGAGTTTGCAGCACTCTAGTGATTGAAGCTGTCTGTCATTTTTATTGATGTCATATCACATGCAATAAAACGACATGCAACAAGCTTGATATAACAGAGTGAAAGGACTCGGTCATTGGCTAAATAAAGCATGCAAGCTGCAGCGAATCCGCTTAAGTGACTCGGGTCACACAGCAACATAAAAACATCAGTTGGTTTGCATAATGGCAAAAAATAAATCATGTTAGTGCCGTGATCATTATGCCGTCTGTGCAGCACAATGTGTCTTTCTTATGCAGATGCTTAGAAACATTCTATCTATTGCTTAAAAGTTTGGAAATGGTAGGTATGGTAATGGTAAATTGGAAATATATATATAAAAAAGTCTATTCTGCTCATCAAGGCTGCATTTATTTGATTAAAAATGCAGTAAAAATGTGAAATATTATTAGAATTTAAAACAGCTGTTTTCTGTGTGAATCTCTGTTAAAGTGTAATGTATTTCTGTGATGTGCAGCTGTATTTTCATCATCATTACTCCAGTCTTCAGTGTCACATGATCTTCAGAAATAATTCTAATATGATGATTTGCTGCTCAAGAAACATTTCTGATTATTATCAATGTTGAAAACAGTTGTGCTGCACGATATTTTTGTGGAAACCGTGATGCATTTTATTTTTCAGGATTCACAGATGAACAGAAAGTTCAAAAGAACTGCATTTATTTGAAATAGAAATCTTTTGTGACATTATAAATGTCTTTACTGACACTTTTAATCAATTTAATGAGTCCTCGATAAATAAAAGTATTTTCTTTAAAAAAAAAAAAAAAAAAATCTTTCTGATGTCAGTTTTTGAAACAGTAGTGCATGCATCAATTTCACACATTGTTGCGTTCTGAAACATCTAAAAAGCTACAGTTTTCTCTTTCAGATGTTGGAGCAACAGTTTGAGGACAGTCTTATAGAGCACATTATAGCAGCTACTTGCATGTTTGAGTATTTTTGATACTCTGTCACATTATTATTGTCTGAATCCTGTGACCTGTGACTCTTCTGTCTCACATCTCCTCTTACAGTCACTCGGGGAATTGAACGGCTCCGGTCGTAATGCTAATCCTGCAGATATGGAAAGTTTTAGGCAGATATGATCAAGTATTCTTTTGAAACTTGAGAGGGGCCGAGACCTTTCAGACAACATATAGAATAGATAATGAAGACAGAAGAGAAGAGAGGAGGAAAGTTCATCAAGACTCACTTTGACAAAGGCTCGTGAGAAAGCAGAAGAAGGCCTTGAAGTCTGAAGGTTATTTGGGTCTTATAGTTTGAGCACATGGACATTTTAAAGATACATTTGAAACTTTAAAAGGTTAAGGTCAGTAAGTTTTTTTTTTTTTTAATTAATACTTCGAGGATCATAAAGGATGCATTAAATTGATTAAATGTGGCAGTTAAGACATTTATAATGTCACAAAAGATTTCTATTTCAAATAAATTGAAAATTGAAATTCTGAACTTTCTATTCATCTGTGAATCCTGAAAAATAAAATGTATGTAATGATAATAATCAGAAATGTTTCTTGAGCAGCAAATCATCATATTAGAATGATTTCTGAAGATCATGTGACACTGAAGACTGGAGTAATGATGCTGAAAATACAGCTGCACATCACAGAAATAAATTACACTTTAACAGAGATTCACATAGAAAACAGCTTCCCTATTTTACTGTATTTTTGATCAAATAAATGCTGACCGCTGAATGCTTTAGTGTACACAGGAATGTATAAGTCACTAATAATGACCTTTTACTCTCATGACATCATAACTATTGAAGATTTAAAGTTCCTAAAGTTTTCTGATTCCAATTTTTAGCCAGAAACTCATAACTCTGGTAATCCAGACATGACGTAAAGGTAGCACAAATCTCTTGAGTTATGAAAGAGCAAAATCTGAGCAATTAAATGTTCCTGTAGGCCTTCAGGGAGAGATGCGTGAGGGAAAAAGATTAAAGATGAAACAAACAGCAAGAGAAAGAAAGACTATGAAGGTGAAATATTAAGAAAAGACACTTTTTGTGCCACAGGCAGGTAACAGAGTGACAAACAGCCCTTATTAGTGTGTGTGTGTGTGTGTGTGTGTGTGTGTGTGTGTGTGTGTGTGTGTGTGTGAGAGAGTGTGAGAGTGTGTATCATGCTTTCCACACTCTTGAGATTCACTGATTCATTTCCTGCAGTTACAAGAGATTCTGTCATCATTTATTCATCCTCATGTCGTTCCAAAACACAAAAGGTGTAAATAAACATAACAATGGAAGTCTACGTGATGAGAGATTCTGGTGGGTTTATAATCAAAAATGTCCAGCTCATATTTAAGTTTTAACTAATTAAGTACGAACATGAATATTTCTGTCTGAAATAAATCTATATTGATTGGTTGCCTTTTCGTTGTAGAAATGTGTTTGTAGGTTGATTTACTCGAATTTAGGTGCTTCTTAGAATTCTTGCATGTAGAAAAAGTCGTGGAATTACTTAAAGTTTTAAGCGATATTATGCACTCCCCCCCCCACACACACACACAAAAATGGCTATCACTGTTGTAATTTTTATTAATAGTTTGAATTAGTTTTTATTTTTATACTTCCTGTTTGCATTTTAATTATGTTTTTTTGTGCTTTTGTCATTTTTATTATTAAATATTTAAATATATGTCTATATTGTTTTTATTCATTTTTATTTTAGTTAGTTTAGTACATTAAGTTAAAATAAATGAAAATTAGAAATATTTCCTAGACATCTGGCTGAAAATAGGTTTATACATTTTATATATTGTGTATTTTTATTATTAAATTTATTTTTAATTTTATATATTTATTATACATTATATATTTATATTAATATAGCCATACACACACACACACACACACACACACACACACACACACACACACATATTGGTTAGTGTTTCTGTGAAGTTACAACAGTTATTTTAGTTTTAGTTAAATATAATAATACAGATTGCTATATCAAGTCATGCAATATAGATTATTAAATATGGTGCCTTTAGACACATTCATTGAGACAGACATTGATTTTAAATATGGGTGTGGAACGACATGACAGGATCATTTTTATGTGAACTGTCCCTTTAAGTAGTTCTGATGTTAAAAACAATACTTTTTGTGAACAGTCTGTGTGGCGTCTCTTCATTAACTTCTCAGTTTGCTCACAGCTGATCTCAGACCAGTGTGAACATGCTTGATTACTCTCTTTTATCCTCACAGTGTGCTCGCAGACGTCTTGGACTCTTTCCCCCTCATCTTCATGTTTTTCTCCAGGATGGCAGCAGTGAAATACTGTTGCTTAAAATCATGCATATTTTAACCAAATGCCTCTGTGTTAGTTCTTCACAACAGCCGATGCTACTGAAACCGATGCTGCATGCAAATGAACACGTGTTCTGCATTTTTTCAGCAAGAAATCTTGTTCTTACAGAGAAAATGCGGTACATATTTGCATATGCTGCTGTTTATGGTGTAGGTTTCTTAATATTTGTATGTGCATTTATGTAAATACTGAATTACATTTGAATTCTTCTCTTTATGAATTAATTATTTTGACTTTTCTTTCATTTGTGGGTCTAAATGATAGAAAACAAGCTGATATTGTTTATGACACACCATGTGTTATTTTAGAAGGCATTGAAATACTATTAGAGTTTTTGTTAATATTTTAAAAGCAATTTTTTATATTTTATGTTTTAGTTTTAATTTTAGTTGTTTTAGTATTTATTTATTTATTTATTTATTTGGTCATTTTAAAAAAATGCCAGTATTATTTTTATTGTGTTTTTTTTTTCAGTTTATTTAGTTATTTTAGTGCATCAACTTAAAGTAAATATTTCAATACTTTATTTTATTTCAGTTAATGTTTGTTTTATTTCAAGTAATGATTTTTATTTTATGCTTTTAGTTTTAGTTAAAAATAACCCATAATTCTCTCTTTAAATATGAAGAGGTCAAGCAAAAGATTCATGATTTCATCACATTTCACAGAAAGCTTCTGGATGTGATTATAATATGAGTCAGAAACTGAAATGAGATGTTGTTTTTGTCTCTTCTGATGAAGATTCATTCACTTGTTTTGCCAATGTCAGATTGTTTTAATGCTCATCCGATCTCATACTGTAAGTGACTTTTCTTTCAGTTTTAAAGATGTTTTCTTTGGATTGTTTGACTACTCAAAAGAGAATATAGGAAAATATGACTTAATTTGTGTTTCCTACTAGCAAAATTTCACATACACAAACAAAAACCTAGCTCTAAAGATCTATTTTTGTAACAAGTCCTAGACTTTCATATGAACTCACCAAACAGCAGTACAGGGAGCAAAAGAACATAACAAAAGGATCACATGACAGGGTCAGGGAAACACATGACAATGTCAACAGAATGCAAAATAAAAGACTAGAAAACCTAAACAAGAAACAAAACCCTAAAACCAGCGTGACACTTTTCTTTATTCAGAGTTAATCTAGACAAGTACATGGAAACTATCAAAAGTTATGTTAATCCTAAAACAGTGAAAACTGTGTCTCTATATTAATTCTATGTGTCGTCTCTTTTTTATTTTATTTATTTATTCATTCATTTTTAACCCGGTATCATATCCCTTTCACTACAAACAAACAATCAAACAAACGCTCTGAAGTCCCGATCTGAATGGAATGATTCGCGATAGAAAAACTCATCATCACCATCACTACGTGCTTTTTCAAATGATCACAAGCGATGTAGAAATTAGAAAATGAATGTCTTTTGCTAATGAATCAATTGAACTGAATGATCGAAGTAACGAGTTTGAATCAATCAGAGCGGTTCCAGCGTAAATGACTCAATCAATTGAATCGGTTCATCTGTTCCTCCTCTTTTCTCATCTTCAGTCATGTTTACACGACACTGTCAGCCCTACTACTGACTCGCTAGTTTTATGTCATTAACTGTAATATGTTTACCAATAAAATATCCACATTTCCATTCCAAAGATAACATCCAACACAAATCTAGAACATATTCAGGCGAGGAAACCGGTTTACTGCTAACCAGTGAAACACTCCATTAATAACAAGCTGCATCTCAATATACATGTTAGATGGAAACATTGTGTTTTATGGTCAAGTTTTTAGCTTAATCGACTATATCTGAAATAGAGCAAATGGGACAAGCAGATGAAAGAGCCGCTGTGAACTAGTGTTTTTCTCAGGCTAGATCATTGCATGAACATTCAGAGATTTTGGTGTATTTTGCTACTGAATCATGTCTTCTTTCAGACTAGTGGAAAGAAAGCATCCTAAACACACATTTAAGTGTATATTTTAATGCACTTTATCTATTTGCATCTGTAGATTTCAATTACAGTACAAATCTTTAAAGAGTTTTTCCTCCACTTCAGTAACTCTCACATACACCAAACTTTACAGTTTTATTCCTATCTATATTCTGGGGGGTTTTATAGAGGGGTTTGTTCCTAACATTTTCCTAATTTATCTAATATTTTATTGCTATACGCTTTATCTATTCGCGATTGTGGATTTCATTTTCAATACATATCTTTAAAGGTTGTGAGTTTTTTCTCCACTTCAGTAACTCTCACACACACCAAACTTTACAGTTTTATTCCTATCTATATTCTGAAGATTTTTATAGTGGGGTTTGTTCATTTAACATTCACCTGATTTTATACAAGATTTTATTCCTAAAAACATGGTTAAAAAAAAGTCTGTCTGCTGACAGTATTTTCTAATTTATGGAGTAACAAAAACAGAAATCATGAGAGAAGTCAAGATTTCAACATATTTTGATGTTCAGATTTATTTTCTGGAATTTTATTCAAAAATAGTGCATATTTGATTAGGTCATGCCTCGTTAACATATTTAAGAATAACACTTCAGAAAACTTGCAATACAAAAAAACTTTCTTCATGCACTGTGATTAATCAACTGAAAAAGTATATGTATATAAATTATTTACCATTTTTAACATTTGTTATGTCTTGCCTTAACCTCATTATCATTTAGATAATGATTTTGCTTTAGGACAGATTTGAGTCGACATAATAAAGTAAACAAAAGTATATTAATATTACCATAATCTGCCCAAAATATGCAATTTTATAACAACTGTGCCATCAGAACAGACCAGCAACCCACCAGTTGAGAACTACTAACATAGAAAACAGAAGGTATATAATACAGATGCACTTGTTTTAGTTCTCTTTTAATATATGCATGATATTCAGGAGTAATGAATTAAAAATGTACCACAGAACCAAATCCAATGTAATTTGTATAATTGGTGCAACTGCATTAATTAATGCCACAGCGGTGTTGAGGTATCAAATTTTAAGCTGCTCATAATCTAAATTACTTAAACTACTCTTGCACGTTACACTGAAAGTTATTTGCTGCTTTCTTAGGTGCCTCAACCCACTGTTGATCTATTAGAGTTTGACATAATCATATAGCTAATTTAACAGCGTAACACTAGATTTTTATCAGTATTTATTCACTTCCATGCACTCTGGGCAGTGGTAGTCCTAAAAAAAAAAAAAAAAAAGATGGTACATGCCTCAGTCACTCTTTCAAGAATGAATCACTCATAAATATGCGCATGTCATTCCTGGAATTTTGCAAAGTGTATTAGAAAAATTCAAGTTTTAAACAAATTCTGAATGGATTATATATTGCCTAGAAAGCACTAAAAGAGCTTTTCCTGTATAATCCCTAAAATGCTGTCACTCTTAATTCATCAAAGGTCGATTATAATCCATGAATCTCTCTTATTTGCATCTTCACTTTGTTATAATAAGATGATTCGTGAGTGCACAGAACTCACTGAACAAAAATGAGCGGTGAGTGGATTCTAACTTAAACGCCTCTGATTGGCTATTGCATTCAATAAATCAGCAGATAAGTCTGTGATTGGCTACAACGCCGCAAAAACATGTTGTAAATAGAAATCTTGATGTCCAGAGTGCAAACACATATGCACTGGATAGTTTACTGAGGGTGCTTACCGGTCCTAAAGGGGATTATTATATTTTGGGGTCCTTGGCATCAAACAGTATGAAAATCCACTGATCTGTGGACAGCGTCCTCTGTCTCTCTCTCACACACAAGGTGTTTAAGCTTTCGGGAAAGTCATAAATAAGCAAGCAATTCACCTTCACACACTTTCTCTGCCACTCTCTCTCTCTTTTTTTTTAATAAATGCATAGCAACGACCCGATCCTGTTTTTAGGTCTAAAATGACGCTTTGGAAGTTATTCAAGATTCAACTATATATATATTTTTTTAAGTCAGTTTAAGTTTAAATGACTTGTACAGCTAATTTGATTACACTTAATATACAATATACAAGAAATAAAGTATTGTACAATAATACAATAAATTATACAATTCATGCATCTGGCTCAAAAACAACTAATAAATGCAAAAAATAAAATAAAAAATAAAATAAAATTGCCCTAATAAAACGGAAAAGAAACTTAATTTGTTCAGTTCTGAGATCAGCTGAACTTTCGTTAGTCACTTCCCAGGTTCTTCTGCTGGTGTTGAGCTGCTTTTTAAGTCTGTGTAAAGAATGATTTGTGCTGGTAAATTCCACGTCTTGTTTCTTCATGAGAGTGTGTTGGTAATTCACAGAGACAATCTACCGAACGAGTCTGAGATTCAGCTTGACACGCAGCATCCATTAATCATCAGAGATGCCGCCGTCACCATGTGTCTCAAACACACAGAGAATCTTATAGCTTCTCCTCCTCTTCTCTATCCTGACCCACTTACTAAAGCATCATTGTGGCACTCAAACGAGTCTCTAATTCACATTTAAAGAGACAGTGCTGTTTTACATAAGATCCCAATCACAAGTTCATCAGCAGCTGCCTGCTAAACTAAAGTTTTTAAGATGCTGTGTGAAGTTCAAAGTAGTTAAGCTTTGAAAACTTCCATTTATATGAAAATGCATCAGTGTTTTTATTGAAAGCTCTCGGTCTCTCGGTTACAGCATGTTGTCATGAAGGTCCTGTTCAGTGCTTCTCTGTCTGATCTGGTGTCAGTTTGATGCCGGAGGTGCGACTGATCAAAGCAAACACAGATGAGAGATGACAGAGAGCATAACACAGCTTTTGTCACGCTCCTCGACATCAGTGTTTCCCAACCTTTTTTTTTTTTTTGCCATGGCACAGTTTTGATAAGTATAAAATCCCACGTCACACCACTAAAACATGGAACAAACACACAGTGCTTTAAATGGCATATTAAAACTGGATATTATATTAAGAGTAGTGTTGAAATTTATTGTGAAACTTGAGCTTAAGACAGTAGGAAAACAGTGTCATAAAGGTAGTGTTGTTTTTGTGTTTTTAAATAATTAAACACCGTGACTTGGTGTCATGTCTTTACATATGAACAGACACTTGCATGTGTCATTACAATATTAAAGGAGCCCGCTGATCCCCAGTGAAGTCCATTATATGAAGAACAATCCTGGAAAGTTTTCCTCAAAAACCTTAATTTCTTTGCGACTGAAGACAGAAAGACATGAACATCTTGGATTACATGGGGGAGAGTAAATTATCCAGAGACTGGAAGTAAACTACTCCTTTAGCAGTGAATACTCCTAAGTTACAGTAATGTTAGAAAAGATTTCTATTTCAAATAAATGCTGTTCTTTGAACTTTCTATTCATCTGTGAAGCCTGAAAAATAAAATGCATCATGATTTCCACAAAAATGTTTTTTTTTTATCAACTGTTTTCAACATTGATAATAATCAGAAATGTTTCTTGAGCAGCAAATCATCATATTAGAATGATTTCTGAAGATCATGTGACACTGAAGACTGGAGTAATGATGCTGAAAATTCAGCTGCGCATCACAGAAATAAATTACACTTTAACAGATATTCACACAGAAAACAGCTGTTTAAAAATTTATTTTTTTTTTACAGCTTTTCAGTATTTTTGGTCAAATAAATGCAGCCTTGGTGAGCAGAAGAGGCTCCTTTCAAAAACTTTCAGACTTTTGAAAGATATATATGCTTGAAAAACATTTTGCTAATGTTCCCATTAAGTTATGAAAACATTATTTCTAAATGTTCTGTGAACTTACCAAAAGAAAAAAGAAAGTATTTTCTGGGTTACACACACAAATTAACATTTTAAATTTTATATATATATATATATATAGTGGCCAAAATATATTTAAAATATATACTAAATATACGGTTATATAAACAGTAAATCTCAATGAAATATATTTTTTTGGAAATAGAAAATATATTTAATTTCAACCTTCATATACCAAAATATATTTCAAATTGTATTTCGGGGCAAGAAAATAAATTTCCATCCTTACATTTAGTCTAAATGATTTATAAAGACTTAAAAATATGTTTTAAAATGTACAAAATATGTTAAAATATTAAAAAAAGGTTTAAAATTGTTTATATATTGTCAGAAAAAAATTTACAGTGTAAAGTATGTTCCCCGCTGAATTTTATTCAAATATGTTATATGTGAATGCATTTTCTTTAACTTTAATATACAAAGGGCAAAATAGGTATTTTTAAATGTTTATATATATATATATATATATATATATATATATATATATATATATATATATATATATTTACAACTGTAAAATATATTTTCAAAAATATACAGAAAACAAAAATATATTTGTAGAATATTTATTTACATAAATATATTTATAAACATTTAAAAATATATTTGTTTGTGTATCTCTCTCTCTCTCTCTCTCTCTCTCTCTCTCTCTCTCTCTCTCTCTCTCTCTCTTTTTTTTTTTTTTTTTTTTTTTTTTTTTTGCTGTATGGGTTATTGAAGACCAGATAACAACAACAACAACAACAACAACAACAACAAAAAAATATTCACTGTAATTAGATTGTGGTCTAGCAGAACCAATTCAGACGTTAAAGAGATCATTTGTAGTCCTTTAAGAAACTGCTGAGAACTTTCAGTCCAAGACTTTCATGAAGTGACTTTTCTCTTTCACATTCAAGAAGAGGCTGTGCACTCACTCTTTTGTTTCAGCTCTGATCTGGAAAGCTGTCGTCTCTCATATTCTTCAAGGAATCAGGAAAATAATTAACTGACACACAAGACTTGATCTGATTGAATCTGGCCGCGAGTTAAACGCTGCATACTAAGAAGATCAGCGGCCTCTCTGCTGAAATGTGTTTGTGTCCTACAGAAATAATCTCATTTAGTGAGATAAGAGAGCAGGGTCACTTTCTGAACGAGAGCTTGATTACAGACGACTGATAAACGCTGTGTTCATGATATTACAGGAGACTGATGGAGCACGTGTCTCTTTCTGATAATCTGCCAGACTCTTGTATCATTTACAGTGGATGATATTACCTGTGAATGATTTTGTAGTTGTTATGAATGAACCTTCGTGTTCTTTTTGATCTAAAACCAAATATTTAATGACTAGAGTGTTTAAAAAGTAGACATTTATGGATTAATTCACTTCTATTAGACACCATTTTCATCCTTTCAACAACTCACCAACTGAGAAGATTAGTTTTTCATAAAGTTTTTAGTTTCAGAAGCACATTGGGTACATATATAAATAGTCCAGATTTTATTTATAGTTTAATAAGGTTTCTTATTATCTTATTATTTTTGAATTGCAGATAAATGTTTTAAACTAATTTTAATCTTAATTTAATACATTTTTAATTAATTGTAATGGATTAAGTAGATCTTTTTTTTAGTAATTTAACTTTATTTTAAATTAAATAAATGAAGTACATATCTATATATAATATATTTAACTTACTAATATATATATATATATATATATATATATATATATATATATATATATATATATATATATATATATATATATATAAAGAAAAATCTAATTCAAAATACATAAATCTTTTGTTAATTTTCTTTTTCAAATGAATATTTGCTTTAGATATTTGTTCTGGAAAACATATTGCATATTGGGAAATGTTTACTGTAGTTTCAACCTTCAAATACCAAAATATATATTAAAATTTATTTCCAGGACAAGAAATAGTATATGCATTTTTATTTTTCAAAAATATACAAAAAATAACCAAAAAATGTTTTGGAAGAAAACCTATTTTGGCAAATGTATATTTTTTGCCTTTTTTTGTTGTTGCATATATTCATTTATTTATTTAATGGGAAAATTAGGGACTATGGGAGCTTAGTCTGATTGATTATGTTTTGATTTAGTATCTTCATCCAGTGATTGTAAACCAGGTTACAGTGCTGGGAATGTCTTGGTGTGAGCGTGAGAAGAGCGTCAGAAGCAGCTGATCGACTGTGAAAGCGTGTCTCACATCAGGCGACACAGAAGAGCACTGCTCCAGGTTTTGCCCTCTAATGAGTCGATGAAGAGCTTTGAAATGTCACTGCTTATGTAAGACATGCATCAGACGAACACGCCTCTGAATAAGCCATAAAGAGCCAGTCTGAAGAGACGGAATAGAAGAGTGAAACTCTTCTCAAGGAAGACAACAGAGGCGTTTATGGCTACAATCTGATTCCTGTCCTCCTCCTAAATTAATTTTATGTCTCTAATCTGTGTATTTCTCTTCAAAATGAACTGTTCTGTTTTAGGCAACATCAAAAAACATATAATTAGAGCTTTTATTGATGTGAATTCTTAGTAATGTTAGTGGCATCAATGATATGTTTTACTTCATATTTCAGACATATTATGCTTCAGTTAGAGTTAAATTCCTCCAACAATGAGCCCTGTGGATTTGATTTTTATAATTATTCATTTAGAGGCTGTTCATCCAATATTCAGCAATACATTAAAAATGACACACATGCACACACACACACACGCACACACACACACACACACACACACACACACACACACACACACACACACACACACACACACACACGCACACAAAATTTAAAGGCATAGTTCACTCAGCAAACCTGCATGAGTTTCTTTCTTCCGCTAAACACAAATAAGATTTTGAAGAATGCTGGTAACCAAACCGTTGCTGGTAGCCATTGACTTACATAGTTATTTTCACCGTACTATGAAGTCCATGGGGACAGTCAACTCTTCTGTTACTAAGTATCATCTTTTGTGTTCAGCAGAAGAAAGAAACACATGTTTAGAACAACTTGAGGGTGAGTGAAAAAAAGAAGAAAAAAAAGATGACATTTTTATTTTGGGGTGAACTGTCCCTTTAAGAAGTGCACATCGCTTCAATATTCAGTTTAAATTTTATATCACTTTACTGGCATAATTGTGGTAATATTGCCAAAGCATTAGACACAAAACAAGAAAAAGACGTATACAATACAACAATAACAAATAATAAAATATTAAAATAGGTGATGATTCATGAATAAAAATCACATTAAAATATAGCCTATATGGTCTATTATATTGATCAAGTGGAGCTGAAAATGAATTTTCTGCAATACTAGTAATACTTTTGGTTATATAATTTAAAAAATATTTTATTTTATATTTTTTTCTGTGCATATATCTAAATACATTTTCTTTGGTGGATTGAATTGAGAGCTCTGTTATTTATGCCAACTTGAATGAGGCCAGAAACATCTCCAGAGGGCTGATGAGTTAGTGTCTTTAAAACGCCAGATTTTAGGATTCAGCTTTGTGTTTTTAGACAGAGGTCTCTCCTCTTGAAGATAGAAGTCAAATACAGTAGCAAATACCAGTAACGGGCTCTCTATCTTTTCATTATGAGACACATAAAAGACAGATAGACACATTAAAAAACAAAAAGCAATATAAGGTTATTATCATTAAAAAAAAAAAAACATAAAAAAAATATTTTAAAATATTAAATTAAAATATTATTCCATTTTAATTATTAAGATATTATTAAAATATTATTTTACAAAAAAAAAAAAAAACTAGGACTGAAATAAAGGCTATACAAATATTTTTACATTATATGTAAAAAAAGAAGTTAGTTTATTTGTATAGCACATTTAAAAACAACTAAAGTGTTTTCTATTTAAACAAACTTCCAACAGCTGAAATAACAAAATCCAAAAAAATCACTAAAATAAGGTACAGTAAACTAAATTCAAACTATTAATAAAAACTATAATACATCTCGATACTAAAATAACACTGAGCCTAATGAGAGAAGATTAACAGTGGAAAGTCCTAAATTAGAGCTGAATGTCAGACTCATAGCCTTGTTTGCTCTGACATATGGTGCATCTGTGCCTCGGGAAAATAAATGCGAAAAAGATAGACAAACAGAGTTTTATTCTGAATAAAAAAAAGCATTTTTAGCTTACCATCACTCAGCGAAAATCAGTGTGCACTGAGATGCTGTCTATGTAGGGTGTTTCAAATCAGTCACATACTGTATGAGGTGAACATTTTGTGAACATTTTAATAATGTAAAGAACCTTTTGTGAAATGGAAAGTTTCCATAAATGCTAAAGTTCCTTCATGGAACCATTAATGCCAACAAACAACCTTTATTTTTAAGAGTGTATAAGATAATTGATTTTTAACAATAACTTATAATCCATTAAAGACTGATCAGTGCGCATTATTTCAACCTATTTTTTTTTAAATAAACATGATTAACAGCAGAATCCCAGTGAAAACTACATTACCCATAATTCAGCAGTGAAATCTCCACCAATCAGAGAATCGAAACGAGCAAACTGTGCCAAAAGTAACTCTTTAGCTCCGCCCACTTGTGGAAATTACTGCAAATTATGTAAGAGTCAGAGTTTTATGTTTGTGTGTATATGCTTATTTTGTAATAAATGTAATATATATAATTTCTTTAGATCAATAATTTGTAATTTGATTTTTTGACCAATTTTTAAAAAAATCCTTAGTATGAAATCTTGTTATTCACCTCGTAGCTGGTTGGTTTGGTTGATTTTTATGAATGAAAACTTTTTAAAACCCCTGTGAAAAATACTGCTGAAACAAAGGCCTCTGAAAAGGTGTTGAAATTTCAGTTTGTTTGTAACTCCTCTGAATAACATGAGTTCCCTGCTCACTCAGTCACTAACAAACAGATTCTGTGATTGAGGATATCAGCTTTTCTCCTGAGGTGTGTTGTGAATTGTCTCAAGAGAAAGGGGCACGAGTGATTCGGAGACGCAGAAGCAGATATGGAAGATTAATCATCAATAATAGAAGCCAGGGAGAACAGAGTGCGAGAGACGGAGGATATCGAATCGAAAAACACAGACAATTGACGATGTGGAGCCTATTATGTGACAAACGCTCTCAGTGGAAAGTGTGTTTGCATTATGCATGTGGTGTGGCTTCTCCATCAGTCCTGATGCTCTCCGTTTTCAACCGTACTTGAAGAAACGCTGCTACTATTGGCCACTTGTGAGTCTTATATCACGATGACGATTTCCACATTTGAAGATTATATCGTGCTTTAATTTGTTTCCCATTAAGATACAGTGACTCTAAACATTAAACTAATTCAATCACTGAAATAAACTACACACAGTTAACTGCTGGTAGATATCATAACTACTAGACGTGTATATTTTCTCCATAGACCTCCTTGGAAAGTAGCTGTCAAAGATTTTTTGACACTCAAGGAAGTCGTATTTATCCTTTCAAAGACAGATGAGACACCACTGAGGAATAGTTGACCCAAAAATTAACATTTGCTGAAAATGTGCTCATCCTCAGGTCATCCCAAGATCAGGATGAGTTTGTTTCTTCATCAGGTTTGTAGAAATGTAGCATTGCATCAGTGTCTCATCAATGGATGCTCTGCAGTGAATGGGTGCCGTCAGAATGAGTCTTTTAACCAATTTTCATTTTTGCTTGAGCTATTATTTTAAACACGAAACATGCTTTTTAAGCTTTTTTATGATACATTAGTCAGATTTTGAGACTCTCTGCATTTTGTGTTTTTCATATCGGCATTACATCATCAACAATGGTGTTGCAAATTGTTATGATCTAGGAGAATAGATATGAAATTACTGCTGGAGGTGAGCTGGAGAACAGAAGCAACCATGATGCATAAACTAAAATCCTCAACGACTTAAACCCATATTATATCGTACGAATGACAGCTTTTACTTTTTCAGTTTTGCATGATAGCAGCCATTTATGAACATCTGTGCAAGGACAGACACCAGCCGTTTTTTATTCACCAGTTTCTGCTCCATCAATAAACCCAGGTTCCTTCATGCGCTGCTAGAGACATGATCAGGTCTTCAGACCGGGGCTGCGCTGTTGTTACGGTGTGATGTTGAATTCATGAAACAGAGGCGGATGGCAGATAGAGGGTAGAAGCTTCATTTCATGCCTTTCCCCCAAAAAATGTCCTCTTAGCAGCATCTGAGCAGAGATCTCAAGTGTCTTTGATGTTTAATGCATAGGGATGCCTTGTGCCTGGGGATACAGAGGACTAGTCTGTCGAGAGAGATAGAGAGATAGAGAGATAGAGAGAGAGAGAGGGAGATACAGTCCGGATTAGTGCGTGGGACCAGATTGGATGTGATGTATTTATCAGTGACAAAGAAATCTTTATATTCATCCTGTGTGCAAACTCAGGCTGAAGATGCATTGAATACAGCACAGGGACCACCAGCTTTAATATTGCTTGAAACCCACATTTATGCATCCAATTTACACACCTAATTCAAAATAGTCATGCATATTATTCTATTTTACAGTAGCATAAATAAACTTAGAAATAGGTTTAATCTGCTGGAACACATGTAAGAAGAAACTCTAACCAAAACACTGAAAAGAAGCTCATTTTGTGCTCATACACGGTTGTGATTGTGTTTAAACGATCATTTCCAGAGCTTCTGCTAAGTGTTATACACACAATGACAGAATTATTGTCACTTGATTAACAGTAAACAGCAAACACTTCATTTTGTAGACAGCAATGGGAGAGTAGACCCTAATTCATCTACGTATAATGGCAAAACATACCGCTTAAATTAAACATGCCTGAAGACTCATGGACACAATTAAGAAGTTATCAGAAACCACAAAGGACAGAGTGAGTTTCAATTTCGAACTGAATCTCATTTCACTAATTAAGGTAACTGTTTAATTAATGATAGCATGCGTGTGGAAGAGAGAGAGAGAGAGAGAGAGAGAGAGAGAGAGAGAAAACTTACAGCTTCATGAGTTTGACATTTACTGAAGTCCAATGATAATTATCTTTAGAGCATCCAAAGTTTTCTTCCATATTGCATGAAGGACGCATTTTTAAGAAAACTAAATCTGAAGAACCTGCATCATTGTACTTACACAGAAGGAGAATTTCCAATGCATTCTGTAGAAACTTTTATCCAAAGCGACTTCCCTGGGAATCGAACCCATAACCTAGGTGTTGCAAGCTTCATGATCTAATGTTTGAGCTAAAGAATTACATAAAAAATGTGGTAAAGTAAAATTATTTCTTAAAAATGTGCAGTGTCACGTGGTTAGAGCACCATGAGAAGATGATCAAAACTCCTAAACAAAAAGTATCTAACACAAAGATATGATAACGATTTAGAAAAACAATAACAAAATAATAAATAAATAAATAAAAATGATTTATTTTTTTCTTATTTGGAGTGCAACTAAATTTTCTTAAGTTTCACTAAAATAACAGTTCAAATGTTACAAATAAGTTACAGTATTGATGTTGTAATACTGGTTGCACTAATATATATATCCAAAATATGATATATGTTACAATAAAGTAACAATTTTGAAATGCGTTGATGGTTGTATTTTTTTGGTCTTTTATCTCAGTATTCCTATCAGTGTTGTTTAAGGGATTTTATGCATAAAAATAACTATATATATATATATATATATATATATATAGTTTTTTATTATTTCAAAAGGTTACCATTGACACGTCATTTGGATATTTTCATGTCGGATTAAACGGGTTAACTTGGTTAGCAGATCACAGACAGAGCACTACTAGTCACCGTTGATAGTAAGCACGGCTGTCAATCACGAACACCGAATGAACGGAGCTCTCGTGAAGCGACAGAAGCGAGCACGAGCGCTCAGAGCGCGGAGACCAAAAACGCGCGCCCGTCAACCGGAGGCAAATACCGCTCGGAACTACTTTTCTTTGGATGTTAAGTGAAGATCAGTGTTTCTGTGGACTCTGTCGGTCAGCTCATCCTGATATTCCCGAGACATGCCCGTGTCTACACGGCGCCACAGGTAAGAGAAGACGCGCGCTTCAGCTTCGACTGGACCTCGGAGGTGTCCGCTGAACTCGACGGTGGTGTGTTACGCAGTTACTTTAACCTGAAACACGAGCACGCTTTTAAACAGAATTAGCTAATTAAATCTTCCCAAGTTGAATTAAATGTAAAAACGATTGGAACGAAGCTTTGTGGAGTATTGTTCTGGTCAAATCCTGTGATTTGATGTCTTATTGTCGGATTTAATATTTAATTCACACAAGAGCAGTTTCATCCATGGAAAGCGCAG
Source organism: allo-octoploid hybrid of Carassius auratus x Cyprinus carpio (assembly GCA_024542945.1). NCBI lineage: Eukaryota > Metazoa > Chordata > Actinopteri > Cypriniformes > allo-octoploid hybrid of Carassius auratus x Cyprinus carpio. The sequence continues at coordinate 28,194,794 of CM045036.1, read as the reverse complement.
TTCTTATTGCATTATCTATTGCAGACCGAATAATGTGTCCATATGTTGTTGCATATTGTTATATAATTTAAATATGCCCATGCGTCACATGCCTTATGTTCTCAGATATTAAGAAGCCGAATGAAACGTTAGAGGGGTTTGGCTGGCATATGTTCATGCTTTCTTGAGCAAATTCACTTTTAATGGCACATTATGCAGTTGAGTATTTCATTAGATTTGGAAAATGTGAAAGTTTTTTTTTTTTTCTTGCAGTGTCTTCTTTTATTGTAATTGCACTCTATGCAGTGTTACTCCTGCGTAATGCTTTGTGCCTATATGAAGCATTAATGCATTTCCATTGCTTTTGGCACTCTTTTTTTTCTTCTTCCAAAATTGGCAAGGAGCCGTTCCCATCATCTTGTAATCGATCAGCTCACATGGTTTGTATAAGTATGTGTTACGGCCAGGGATGAGATGTGATAGTGTTGTAGTCGTGTACGTGCTGAAGTTGCTCCCACAGCGGCTCTTGAGTCAAGCATGACACGCAGAGCAAATGTAGGATTAGGAATGAACAGGATTAACTTAAATAACTTTTTTTTTTTTTTTTTTAGAATAGAATTGTGGGAACATTGCCTCAACTTATCATCAAAATTCCAGAACCGGGATTTTGAGAGTGTCGCATCCGGAGAGATCCCACTCAATAAAACTGCTGAATTCTCATACTGGACCTGGATTTACTAGTTCTGGGAAAAGTAGAGTGAAAAACACCATATAGAGATGTTTAATAATATATATATATATATATATAGAGAGAGAGAGAGAGAGAATCAGGGCAGTGGTATGTAGAGTATATATCTGTATATTTAGTGGTGTTTTGCTCATACTTCAGCCAAAAATGAAAATATGCTGAAAATGTGCTCACCCTCAGGCCATCCAGGATCAGGATGAGTTTGTTTCTTCATCAGATTTGGAGAAATGTAGCATTGCATCACTTGCTCTGCAGTGAATGGGTGCCGTCAGAATGAGAGTCCAAACAGCTGATAAAAACATCACAATAATCCACAAGTAATCCACAGCACTCCAGTCCATCAGTGAACAACAAAACTGAAACAAAACCAACATTAAGACGTTTTTAACTTCAAACCATTGCTTGATCTGTGCAGATTTCTCTCCTGATTCAGACCAGAACACTTTTTTTCACTGGAGGAAGTGTTATTATGGATTATGGAACAGCAATCTAGTTAAGACTAGTTTATAACTAAACCCTGAGTAACAGCTGGGCCATATTCTGTCCTACTGAAGGTCAAAAATAAGATAATGAAGCCACCCCAGGGACACAAGTTATCATCATCGAAGGCCTTCCTAAAGCACCAGCTCCATCAGTCTCACAGACTTGATTGGCCATCAATCACAGTATCTCTGGACGGCGCGGTGGGAGGGTTGTCATATTGCTCTATATGATATCTCACCGAGTAGAGGATGAATCTCTCTGGCTCTTCCTCCGGTTTTAGCTGTGTGGGTCTTTTTTAGCTTCTCTGCCTTGACCTTTGGGTTCTTTGCAAACTTGAGTGACAAATCGTACAGAAAGTGTGACAGCTGATCCATTATTTCTCCTCATACGTCCTCCCCGCTGTATAAGCCCACACTTGACTGAAAGATCCTTTGGGATGTTGCACTGTTGTAAGAGGATACGTTTCTGGATTAAGTGAGGTGTTTCCATCAGGTCCGAGTTACCATAATTGTGTAAAGATGACAACTGAGGAATAATACTGACTGGCTCTGATTTTTGCTGATTGTTTTGTTGTAAATCCTGAAAGGACATTCATGTCTGAATGTAAGAGTTCCAATTTTTCTTTCTTAATTTTAATTTTTCTGGATTCCATTTTTAATTGTTTAAGTCATTTTTGTTTTATCATCAAACCATATTTCTAATCAATTAAATTCATAACTGTGTTTCAATTTTATAATTTATTAAAACTTCAACAATAAGAGTGGCCTTTAAAATCAGGTTATTTATTTATTTATTTATTTTTACTAAATTCTGTGTTTTCCGTTTAAATTTTTTCTGGATTAGATTTTTAATGATATAGAATAGAATGATTTCTGAAGATCATGTGACACTGAAGACTGGAGTAATGATGCTGAAAATACAGCTGCACATCACAGAAATAAATTACAGTTTAACAGATATTCACACAGAAAACAGTTATTTAAAACGGTAATAATATTTCCCAATATTACAGTTTTTTCTGTATTTCTGATAAAATTAATGCAGCCTTGATGAGCAGAAGAGACTTCTTTAAAACATTAAAAATCTTACAAAATGGGACAAATTAAAACAATTAAAAAGTTTACTTGGATCTTAAATACAAAACTAATTCAATAAATATATAATTCATATTATATTATATTTTTCTCAGGGATATTTTTAGGTCAACATGAAATGGTCTTTTTAAGGGCGAGGCATGATTTAATTCAGCAGGAAATGTTCAGATCATAAAAAGTGTTATTAGAGTATTAGAGAAGAACCACCTTAATATTAGGGATTGGGAATTTTTCAAAAATATTGTATTTGAACATTTAGGATCATGAAAAAACAAAAGTTTGAATATTCATTTATTTAAATGACGTTTAACGAGAAAGACATTCGTTTTTAACAATTAAGTTTTTATCACCATATCTGAACAAGCTTATCATTATCATACACAACAATGTTCTACAGCAACGTTACGTTATATCTCAAAGTTTTCTTTTAGTTGAAAATGTGTAAAAAAAAAAAAAAAAAAAAAAATAAAAAAAATATATATATATATATATATATATATACAGTACAGGTCAAAAGTTTGGAAACATTACTATTTTTAATGTTTTTGAAAGAAGTCTCTTCTGCTCATCAAGCCTGCATTTATTTGATCAAAAATACAGAAAAAACAGTAATATTGTGAAATATTATTACAACTTAAAATAATAGTTTTCTATTTGAATATACTTTAAAAAAATAATTTATTCCTGTGATGCAAAGCTGAATTTTCAGCATCATTACTCCAGCCTTCAGTGTCACATGTAACATCCAGTCTATCACATGATCATTTAGAAATCATTCTAATATTCTGATTTATTATGAGTGTTGGAAACAGTTCTGCTGTCTAATATATTTGATGAATAAAAGGTTAAAAAGAACTGCATTTATTCAAAATAAAAAAAAAAATTCTAATAATATATATTCTAATAATATATTTTCTTTACTATCACTTTTTATCAATTTAACACATCCTTGCTGAATAAAAGTATTGATTTTATTTTAAAAAAAGAAAGAAAAATACTGACCCCAAATTACTGACCAGTAGTGTATATTGTTATTACAAAATATTTATATTTTAAAAACATAGCTCTTTTTTTTTTTTTTTTTTTTACTTTTTATTCATCAAAGTATCCTAAAAAAGTATCACATGTTCTGAAAAAATATTAAGCAGCAGAACTGTTTCCAACTTTGATAATGAATCATCATATTAGAATGATTTCTAAAGGATCATGTGATAATGATCCTAAAAATTCAGCTTTGCATCACAGAAATAAATGATAATTTAAAGTATAATAAATTTAAAAACAATTATTTTAAATTGTAATAATATATCACAATATCACATTTTTTTCTGTATTTTTGATCAAATAAATGCAGGCTTGATGAGCAGAAGAGACTTCTTTGAAAAACATTAAAAATAGTAATGTTTCCAAACTTTTGACCTGTACTGTATATATATATATATATATATACACTCTATATCTCCCAACAATACAGAATGTCTTAAGACTGGAACTACACAACTGTTCACTGAGGAACAGTGAAAGTAAAGCTTCTGGAAACAAACGCTCCTCAAAAGATCCTGAGGATCAGATTTGAGACTCTAAAACATGATTGATGGAGAATCAAGTAAAGCTGAGCTGCTTCAGTCCAGTAAGAGTTCATCTGGAGATATTACTGCAGTTATTCTGACCTTTACTTGATCAAAATCACTCCAGATCTGACACCAGAAGCAGCAGCTGAACTGAATTGCATACAATAGTTGCTCATGTTAAATTTTTAGGATAAAGGCATCTGTTTTGGACCTGAAAACGAGAGGATTATCCATTCTGCCTTTTCTGCAGCCGGCCGTGTGAGCTAGACAGGTGCGGGTCAAAGGTCATGGAGAAATGTGCTTGGTTTTCTTGTCTATATGTGTTTAAGTATAGACGTGAGTCATATTCTCTTGCTTTTTAAGACAAGAAAGTGATGAAAAGAATAAGACATGACATTAAATCAAGCTGTGTCACATGACGCCACACTTTTTCCCTCCGTTCGCTCTTTTCATGTTGACTCAAACTCAAAATTCACACTCGCACCAATCCAGTTCTTCAGGCTGCAATCTGCTGCAAACTCCTGTTGAGCCAGAGAATCATCTGGACTGACTGATCAATGACGCAGGATAGCACTGCATCAGTGTCTCAGCAATGAATGCTCTGCAGTGAATGGGTGCCGTCAGAATGAGAGTCCAAACAGCTGATAAAAACATCACAAGTAATCCACAGCACTCCAGTCCATCAGTGAACATCTGGAGAAGACAAAAGATGAAACAAATCCAGCATTAAGATGTTTTTAACTCAAATACATAGAGTCTATAATCCATAATAACACTTCCTCCAGTGAAAAAGTGCATCTCCTGTTGTCTCTCACATCAAAATCCAGCCACATATTTGTTTAGAGCTGTTTAAACGCTGCTTGATCTGTGCAGATTTCTCTCCTGATTCACACCAGAACACTTTTTCACTGGAGGAAGTGTTATTATGGATTATAGACTCGTAAATGGGTGAACTATTCCTTTAAATAGTTCTGATTACATAAAAAAAAAAAAAAAAAAAAAAAAAAAAAAAATTTGGTGGTGAAACAATTTTCACTCCGAAATTGTTAGTAAATTTCACAATTACAAAGAAATGGCAAGTAGCACATTTTAACTGATTAAACTTGAATTTATCAAGTATAAAGACTGAAATAGTATTTACTTGTAAAACGTACTCATAATGTTTTTTATTTACTACTTTGAAAAGTAATTTTTTTACAGTGTAAATTTAACAATTCAATTCTTAATCAATACTATCTGTTCTTGAATGAAATAGATAATTTAGGCAAAGCAGCTTTATTTATATACTGAAGCACATTTTGTTCACAATGGTAGATCAGTGCTTTACATAAAAGACACATATATAAAAATGTGTGGATTCCAGTTCTTTGTATTTATGGATTATGATTCATATTGTGAATCTATTATGCTCTGGGTAAGTAATTATTTCTGGCACATTGAGTGTCAAGATCTTAACCATTTAAATTCAAAAACCCTGTTTTAACTATCTTTTTGGATATCTATGAGGTTGATATATGATATACTCTATTAGGAGATCGATTCACGAATGAATCGTGATTCTTTCTTTTACCATTTTGCATCAATTCATTAATTAAAAAAAGAAAGAAATATATATATATTAAATATATTAAAAGTTGTTTAAGTTTCTTTAACTTCATTGTATTACTCAAAGTTATTGACATGTCATTGTAGTAACAGTAACTCCAGCTGTGGCATTGTGGCAAAATGTGGGATATATAGAATTATATATCATAAAGAATGAATTATGTTATTAATGTAGACATTAAATATATTACAGGATAAATATGAAATAAATATTTTATGTCATTAAGCTATAGCAGTTTGTGTGTGTATTTCTCTTATATTAATTCAACTGGTTCAAGTGATCTAAGTACTGTGGAACACAAATGGTTAATTGTAATGCTAACTCGCCGTCAGAATGTGTCAGTTTTCTTTATAAAATGAGGTTGCTACAAATTTGACAGATGTTACTGTATTTGTTAATGAACATACATTTGCATCTGCTTTTTAAGAGACAAAACATGTGAATTTAATTTGTTTGTCATGATGAAGAGTAGTAAAACAGTAATATATTTAAAATACAATTATTTACTTCAAATCTATTAACATTTTTGCTGACATATAATTATAATATAAATTATAATTAAACTTTTTTTGGAGTACTATTTGTGCACAATGCACATTTCTTAATACCAAGCCTAAAATGTGTTTTAATGTCATTATTGATGAGGATTTAATGATCTTTGAATAATATCAGTCTTTAAATGCAAGATTACCTGATGCATACTTGCATAGCTCCACTTTAGCACAGAATATCTGTAGTTGGACTTCAGCACGATTAAAGTGCATTAAGTACAAAATTAGCTGCTGTTCCAGTTTAGCAGACTTTAAGTATACCAGTTTAGAGATCTGCTCTCATTCGATCTGATGAATTATTGCATCTCATACACTGTTACTGTCACTGTGTTGCACTGTTTTCAATCAGGATTTGGCTTCCAGCGATTATGAATACAAGATACAGTACTTGAGATAAAAGCATTGGGTTTCCCAGTGATGCTCTAGATTTGTTTTGTGTTATAAATCCAGCGCATCTCTTCCTTTACAGCAGTGCACTTTCATCCTCTCCTGATTGTTAAGTTCTTCCAACACATCATAGTTGATCTTATTTATAACTAATTTAAATGTATTTTCTTACATTATTTATTTAAATGTGTTATATATTATTTACTTGTTTTTTATTTTATATTTCTGTTTTTCAGTTTAATTATATTTAGTGTTCAATGAAGTTTTTTTCTGTGAAGTTTTTTTAATGTTTTTATGTGTTTTTTAGTTGAGTTTTTATTTATTTTTATTATTATTTTACATTTTTACTTATATTTTCAGTTGAATTATTCTTCAGTGAAATCTGTCTCATATTATTATTATTATTATTATTTATTTTTTTATTTTTTTGTAGTTGAAATATTTTTATCTTTCAGGGAAATCCACTATTTAAAAGTTTTTATTTATTTATTTATTTTCAGTTCTGTTTGTTTTTCAGTTGAATAATATTCAAAGTTTAAGGAAATCCATTTTATTTTATTTTATTTTATTTTATTTTATTTTATTTTATTTTCTCTGTATTAATTTCAATCATAATCGTGACAATTTACGTAATTTGAAATAAGCAAAAGCAAAACAATTGCAGATCATTCTGTCACTACCTAATTTTATTGTTAAATCTACTTAAATATGTAAAAAAAAGAAGTTTACTTAATCCACTCGTTTTGGGACGACCTGAATCATTAATGTCACATTAACTGAAGCTGATTGTTAGTTCCCAGCATGCTTTGCAGAGGGCTGGATCAGGAGAGTAGATGCTGAAATTATGGTCTGACAAAATGACTAAAATTGACCGTCCCTGTTTAATTTTAATGATCAGAGAGGGTGGAAAATGGTGATAAAAATGTCCTTTTAGCCACAATATATCTTGACTAACATTATAAGTGGACCTTATAATATGAAAAAATAGTGATGCATAGTTTAAAGGACTCTTTTACAGTGGTTCTGAAAGCATGTTTGGAGCCGTGTCAGTGACCTGCTTCTGTTCTTCTCCAGACTGACTCCAGCGCACTGAAGCTCTCATCCTCTCACCATGACCTTCTTCAGCTCTTTATTTGTCCTCCTCTTCATCAGCAGGTAAGAGGATTGTGTCATGAATCAATCTCATTTAACCATGTTTGATGTTTCTAAATCACACTGTGGTGCGTGTGCTGCGTTAACAATTAAAGGGTGTAATTATTCAGCACTTCGTTAAGGGAATAGTTAGTTGTCGTATATTCACTCTCATTTCTTTTGGTGTTTCATTTAGAGAAAGAAAGGTATATTTTGATAGATGACTTTGGGTGAACTATTCCTCATGTGAAATGTTTCTGGAAATGAGTCTGGAAATAAAAAAAGGCAATATTTAGGGAAGGATGTTCGGATATTAGGTTTCAACGAATATATACTGTTTATAGTGCAATATAAGGCTGCATGATTTGAGGGGAAAAATCTAATTGTGCTTTCTCTGATAAATAATGCATTTGCAGAAAAAAAGGTTTGCTCAGTTTTTTATTTATTTATTTTTTAGGGCTGCACAATTTGACCATAATGTTGTGATTATATATATATATATACATATGGCTATGACATAATACTAGTAATAATAATAATAAAAAATGTAATAATAATAATAATAATCTTACTAAAATATGAAAATTCATTAAAAAAAATTGTAATATTTCACTGTAAAAAAAAATCAAGTGTTTAAAAAAAAATTGATTTGTGGTTGTTTAATTGCAATTAAAAAAAAAAATCCATGTTTGTTCTTTTTAGGAACGGACAATTTCGCTAAAACTGTTTGATTGCATATTAATATGGCTATGGAATAATACAAATAATAATAAATTAATACATAAAAACAGGAAATCCACTGTTAAAATGTTAAAATGTAATATTTTTTTTTTTTTTTGAGTTCAGTAAATGCGTGACGTCTCCAAAGTCAGTGATTAAATGAGTTAAAAAATCTCAGTCTCAGAAAATATTACTATTGTATTATTCACTGTAGAATTAAAAGATTGAGTGTTTAAGTAAAATAATATACTTTACATTAGAATACTAGTATTTATGGTTGTCTTCATTTTTATTTATTTATTTTAAATGTTTAACCATCAAGCTTTTATTTTGCCGGAAAACAACAGGAAGCCCTCGAAGCATCTTTTGTTGATAAGTGAGCATCTGTCTGTCTGTCTGTCTGTCTGTCTATCTATCTATCTATCTATCTATCTATCTATCTATCTAATTTATATTGCAGCATTTACGATAATTGCACTAAGCCGCATTTTGTTTTTATTTTGATTAATCGTGCAATCTATAGTGTAGATTTAGTAATCGGAAGGTAGACAGAAACAGAGGCTTGTAATTCGTTCCAGATGGATGTTGGTGTCAGTGAACTCTGTAAATGTGTTTTGTGAAAATGATGGGAGCATTTTCACAGTCTGCTTCCCTGACGCTGGTGTTAACAGAGACTGTGATAAACATATACCCACGCACACAAACACACATGTGCATGAGCTCGCGGTGCGTGTAATCGTCTCCATCGAGGAACGTCTCTGGGCCTGATTCAGTAACCGAGAGACTGATGTATTCTGACACTCACCTAGTTCCCGCAGCGCTTTGAATCAGGCGCTTTGAGCTCCAGACTCCAGTGGTTCCTCTGATTATCATCAATAATGGAGAAATATACTTAATTTCATTTTAGTAATGTTTTTTCTTTAATATTTGGTGTTTTGATGTGATTTTAATGCTACTAAAGACCATTTATTTATATATATATAAAAAAAAAATACAAAAAATAAAAAAATAAATAAATACAAATAGGTAAAAAAATAATTTCTCATTCATTTACTATGGCATTTCTGATCGCAATCAACAGTGTGACTATTTATTTATTTTTTAAAAAATATTTTAAGTTATATTTAATATAATATGGTATGTAATTATGAATATTTATTAATAATAAATTAATATTTATCTGTTAATATATTATTACTTTTTGCTTGTAAATGTATCCCTTTAACCGCTTTATTAAATTAAGACTCCAGTGGTTCTGTCATGACACGAGAGGCGGAAGCAATGATGCAAGGCTCTTTATTGAGAAAAACAAACACAACGTAGTAACGGGGCTCGGGTGGGCTGGTGGTGCAGGGACTAGGCGGTCAGCGTGCTGGTGAAGACAGGTGATGGTGGATTTCCAGACGAGACGAGACGAACATCACAGGACACCGAACAGGAACAAGACTCGAGAACAGAACTGGAACGGATCACGACGACACAACCTGTGGACATCCAAACAACGATCTGACAACGAGATGAGTGCGGTGAGTCCTTATAGTCTGAGTGAATTGGTAACAGCTGGTGCAGTGAATGAGATCAGCTGGCAGCTGATCAGCCGAACGAGCAGACACGCCCACTCACACACTCATTCACGCACAGAGCAACAATACACGGGACACGAAGAAACCAGTGAATTCATGAACCGTGACAGTACCCCCTCTCCTAAGAACGCCTCCTGGCGTCCCTTACCTGTCGATTGTAATCATCAATAAGGGAGTGATCCAGGATGTCTCTAGCCGGAACCCAACTTCTCTCCTCTGGACCGTAACCTTCCCAGTCCACCAAGTACTGGAATCCGCGTCCCCTCCGCCTTGAGTCCAGAATGCGATTAACCGAATATGTGGGTTCCCCATCTACGAGACGAGGCGGGGGGGGAACCGGGACCGGCGGATTAATATGGGAGTGAAACACGGGTTTTATTTTGGAAACATGGAAGGCGGAATGAATCCTCCTGTACACTGGAGGGAGTTTGAGGCGGACTGCCACCGGGCTAAGGATCTTGGTGACAGTGAACGGGCCGATAAATTTGGGAGCAAGTTTATTAGAGACGGAACGCAGAGGAATGTTCTTGGTAGAAAGCCACACTTTTTGACCAACGACGTATACGGGAGGCCTAGACCGGTGGCGATCGGCTTTGGCCTTGGTGCGCGCTCCCGCTTGGAGTAGAGTCTCGCGGGCTCTAGTCCAAGGGCGATGACACCTCTGGACGAAGGCGTGAGCAGAGGGAACCGTGACTTCAGATTCCAGACTAGGAAAGATTGGTGGCTGGTAACCTAGACTACACTCAAACGGAGATAGGCCCGTAGATGATACTGGTAACGAATTGTGGGCGTACTCCACCATCGACAGTTGTTGACTCCATGAGGAAGGATTCTTGGAAACCAGACATCGCAACGTTCTCTCCAAATCCTGGTTGGCTCTCTCAGTCTGGCCATTGCTCTGGGGATGAAACCCAGAGGACAAACTCACAGTCGCCCCCAGTAATCTACAAAACTCTTGCCAAAATTTGGACACAAATTGAGGTCCTCTGTCGGAAACCACGTCTGTCGGGAGGCCATGTAACCGAAAGACGTGGTCAATGACAATTACCGCTGTCTCCTTGGCTGAGGGTAATTTATGCAAGGGAATGAAATGGACCGCCTTCGAGAACCGGTCCACCACGGTCAAAACTACCGTGTTCCCCTGAGAGGGTGGGAGGGCGGTGACAAAATCTAGAGCGATATGGGACCAGGGTCTCGAAGGGATCGGCAGCGGTTGAAGGAGCCCATCTGGGGGTCGATTGGAAGTCTTACCAGTGGCACATACTGAGCAAGCCAAAACAAAACTGTGAACGTCGCGAGTCATACGTGGCCACCAGAATCGTTGCTTGACTAAAGATGTAGTGCGACTGGCTCCTGGATGACAAGCCACATTGGAACAATGCCCCCACTGAATAACGCTGGACCGTAATCCCTCTGGCACAAATAAACGGTTCGGTGGACAGTCGACCGGAGGCATTACCCCTTGTAAGGCCGTCTTGACCTTCGATTCGACCTCCCATGAGAGTGTGGAGATAATTAGGGTCTCCGGAAAAATGCACTCGGGAGTAGACGTGCGATCGGAACGGTCAAAAATACGTGATAAAGAATCGGACTTGATGTTTTTGGAGCCCGGGCGGTACGAGAGAGTAAAGTCAAAACGTCCGAAAAAAAGTGCCCACCGAGCCTGCCTGGAGTTCAATCTTTTAGCGGTTCTAATGTATTCCAGATTCTTATGATCGGTCCAAACGATAAAAGGTACCCCCGACCCTTCTAACCAGTGGCGCCATTCTTCCAATGCTAACTTGACTGCCAACAACTCTCTGTTACCAATATCATAGTTACGTTCGGCAGCGGATAAACGGTGAGACAAAAACGCGCACGGATGCATCTTGTCGTCTGCAGAAGAACGCTGGGATAGCACTGCACCTACCCCCACCTCTGACGCATCGACCTCCACCACAAACTGACGTGATGGATCAGGGGTAATTAGGATGGGGGCTGAAACAAAGCGGCCCTTCAGTTTGGCAAACGCAGCCTCAGCTGCGTCTGACCACCTGAACGTAGTTCTGGGGGAGGTCAAGGCAGTCAGAGGCGAGGCTAGTTGGCTGAAATTGCGAATGAAACGCCGGTAAAAATTGGCGAACCCCAGAAACCTCTGTAGGGCCTTACGGGAATCTGGACTTGGCCAATCCACCACAGCCTTAACCTTCTCAGGATCCATACGTATTCCTTCAGATGACACGATGTACCCTAAAAAAGGAACAGACTGTGCATGAAAAGCGCATTTCTCCGCCTTGACAAAAAGCCCATTCTCTAGCAGCCTCTGAAGCACTCGTCGAACGTGCTGCACGTGCTCCTGGAGAGAAGAAGAAAAAATCAATATGTCATCCAGGTAGACATATATGAACTGATCGACCATATCTCGCAGCACGTCGTTGACGAGTGCCTGGAAGACTGCTGGGGAGTTGGACAAGCCGAAAGGCATGACCAAGTATTCAAAGTGCCCTCTGGGGGTGTTAAAAGCAGTCTTCCATTCATCTCCCTTCCTGATGCGGACCAAATGATAAGCATTACGTAAGTCCAATTTAGTGAAGATCGACGCTCTCTGTAACCTCTCGAAGGCTGAAGACATCAACGGCAAAGGATAAGTATTCTTTACCGTGATGCTGTTCAACCCCCGGTAGTCAATACAAGGTCGCAGGGATCCGTCCTTCCTCCCCACAAAAAAGAACCCCGCCCCCGCTGGAGAAGAGGAAGGGCGAATGAACCCCGCTGCTAGAGAATCAGAAATATATTTCTCCATAGCCTCTCTTTCTGGAACAGAAAGTGAATATAACTTGCCCTTAGGCGGAGACGTACCTGGCAATAATTCTATGGCACAGTCATAGGGACGATGCGGAGGGAGAGAAGCAGCCCGAGACTTACTGAACACTTCCTTCAGGTCCTGATACTCCGTAGGCACGTTTGACAAATCCACTGCTTTCTCCTGAAACACAGAAACAGAAACAGACGAACCGGCAGACACCAGACAGGACTCATGACATTCACTACTCCATTCCACCACTGATCCTTGCTGCCAGTCAATCCGTGGGTTGTGCTTGATGAGCCAGGGGTGTCCTAAAACAACGGGTGCGAGGGGAGAGTCCAGGATGTAGAATGAAGTGATCTCCGTGTGGTTGCCAGATACGATGAGTGTAATGGGTCCCGTGGTGAATGAAACGTTAGGTAATGCTTGTCCATTAAGGGCGTGAACAGCAATGGTGCGGGTGAGAGGTAACAGGGGAACGTGAATCTTGTGTGCGAACGTATAGTCCATAAAGTTACCTTCGGCCCCGGAGTCCACGAGTGCCCGACAGTGGTGAGTGTTGGCTGACCACCTTAGCCTTACCGGGAGGAGTGTTGATGTTGATGAGGTCTTCTCAGCGGAGATCCCACCCGACAGTAGCCCCAGATTTACTGCCGGGCTCGCCCTTTTACCGGGCAGTCATACGCGAAATGTCCCGCAGTCCCACAGTACAGGCAAAGGCCCTGGGACCTCCGCCTCTCCTTCTCCTCCCGGGAAAGCCGAGCTCGCCCTACCTGCATGGGCTCGGGATCGTAGACGGGGCTGACCGCATCCGCGCCGCTGGATCGCCTGGTCTCAGCTGCTCCCGGGAATTGAGTGGGTACCTTCAGTCGTTCGACTCGCGAGAGTCGGGAATCCACGCGAAGTGCCAGTTCAACCAAACCATTGAGTGTCGGAGGTAAATCCAGCGCGTAGATTTCTCTCAGGACGCGGTCAGCCAGCCCATGCAGGAACATATCCCACTGCGCTTCCTCGTTCCACTGACACTCGGCCGCCAAGGTCCGGAACTCGATAGAGTAATCTGATACCGATCTTCCACCTTGCTTGAGGTCCGCGAGGGTCCGTGCCGCTTCCCTTCCCGCGACCGCGCGGTCAAACACTCTTCTCATCTCGGCGGCGAGTGTCTGAAACGAGGCACAGCATGGATCTTGGTTCTCCCACACCGCCGTTCCCCACAGCGCTGCCCTCCCAGTCAGTAGCGTGAGCACGAATGCCACCTTACTCTGTTCCGTGGCAAAAGTCCTGGGCTGCAGAGAGAAGTGCATAGAACAACGTGTCAGGAATGCTCTGCAATAGTTCGGCTCACCGTTGTATGATTCAGGAACCGGGAGGCGGGGCTCCGACTGGGAGACGCTCGGTGGTGGTACGGGAGGAACGGCCGGTGTGGGCAGCGCAGTGGGAGCTCGTAGATGTTGCATTTGCTGGGTGAGCTCGGACACCTGCACCACAAGAGCTTGAATAGCCCGACCCGACTCCGTCATGTTCCTCTCCTGAGCATCCATCCGTGAAATGCTTGACCTGATGAACTCCTCCAAAGCCGAAGAGGATCCGCTTGCTGCTTCCATTGTTGGGTCAGATCGTTCTGTCATGACACGAGAGGCGGAAGCAATGATGCAAGGCTCTTTATTGAGAAAAACAAACACAACGTAGTAACGGGGCTCGGGTGGGCTGGTGGTGCAGGGACTAGGCGGTCAGCGTGCTGGTGAAGACAGGTGATGGTGGATTTCCAGACGAGACGAGACGAACATCACAGGACACCGAACAGGAACAAGACTCGAGAACAGAACTGGAACGGATCACGACGACACAACCTGTGCACATCCAAACAACGATCTGACAACGAGATGAGAGTGCGGTGAGTCCTTATAGTCTGAGTGAATTGGTAACAGCTGGTGCAGTGAATGAGATCAGCTGGCAGCTGATCAGCCGAACGAGCAGACACGCCCACTCACACACTCATTCACGCACAGAGCAACAATACACGGGACACGAAGAAACCAGTGAATTCATGAACCGTGACAGGTTCCTCTGATTATCATCAATAATGGAGAAATATACTTAATTTCATTTTAGTAATGTTTTTTTCTTTAATATTTGGTGTTTTGATGTGATTTTAATGCTACTAAAGACCATTTATTTATATATATATAAAAAAAAAGTACAAAAAATAAAAATAAAAAAATAAATAAATACAGATAGGTAAAAAAATAATTTATCATTCATTTACTATGGCATTTCTGATCGCAATCAACAGTGTGACTATTTATTTATTTTTTTTAAAAATATTTTAAGTTATATTTAATATAATATGGTATGTAATTATGAATATTTATTAATAACAAATTAATATTTATCTGTTAATATATTATTACTTTTTGCTTGTAAATGTTTCCTTTTAACCACTTTATTAAATTAAGAACACATTTTTATTTATTTTTTGTTGTGTCTGTTTTTTTAAAGCGTTCCTGCAACACTGAGACATTGAACTAAACTGAATCAACATGGAACTAAATTGAGCTGAATAATTACACTGTTGTCATTTTTAGAGCTGCTTTGCAACTGAAATTGCTTTTCATAATCGATTAACTTTGCAAGATTAATACTTTCTTGTTTATTAAAGCTGCTTTAAAATCAAACGGTATCATAAAAGCACTATATAAATAAATGTGACCTGACTTAGTAGATTGTGGTTTCTATGATCTGATTATGCTTATGATGCTTTTAGAAAATGCACCAATTCAATCCAGTAACTCATGAGTTAGCTAATGATTTGTGAGTTTTGTTTTTACTGATTTATTAAAGGAATCGACTCAGAGTCATTTGTTAGTGAATCAGACTACACAAACACAGGCCGTGCTGTTATTTTTTGCATGTAAAAATAATGCAAAATACTATAATTCTAATTTATCTTATTACATTCACTTCAGAGCATCAGGTCTCAACTCTAATGAAATGTAGCCTCATTTGCTTTGTTTTGGTCCCACGTGTTGTGGACACATGCACACAGACAAAAACAGAAACTGAACTGCGTGTGTCATTTCATCTGGTGATTATCAGAAAAAGGCTGCATGAGATTAAAGAAACGGCTGTCTTTTATCTTCAGCTTGTCTTGCGTCATTTGCCAGTTGATTTGGGTGCTAAACAGAGAAAGACTCTCAAAGAAAAACATTAGCATCTCATTTATCCTGCGCATCGTTTACAGCAGAAAGAACACTTTTAGTTTGCTGTTAATTCACTGATGTGTGCATTTGGACGGACTTCTGTGGTCATGTTTGCAATGACCTTTTTTTGCTGTCTACATTATTTTCAGTTATTTTGTAGTTTACATTGGTTTAGTTAAATGCTAATTTTGTACTAGTGTTAAATATAGATTCAGAACTGTCCATTTTATAATAAAGTAATATGTTTTAAAAGGCTGTGTTTAATTGTGAATATAGTGACGGCTGTAACAAAACTAAACTGTTTCAGATAGACTTATATATATTTTTTTTATTATTATAATTATTATTTTTTTTTTTATATTTTCAGGTTTTTATTTTAGATTCCGTTTTGGTCATTTTGTTGTTTGTTTTTGATATTTTTAATAGATATTAAAAAAAAAAAAAAGAAAAGTCTATATAGTTTTATTAGGGACGCACTGATATTGAAATTTTGGCCGATACCGATAACCGATGATTTTTTATATTTGGAAGCCGATAACTGATATGTTGGCCAATAAAACTAAATCTTTAGATTAAAAGCATCTTAAAACTTACGCATTTATTACATGTCATTTATTGTTATTATTTATTATGAAACATTTATAGGCCAATGCCGATATATTGTGCATCCCTAGTTTTTATTAATTTTTTATTCAAATTTTAGTAATTTAGTTAAATGAAAATGAAAAAAATAAAATTAGACATTTTGCCTTGGAAACTAGCTGAAATATTTTTTATTTCAGTTAATTTTTAATTTAAGTATGTTTATATTATTAAATATGTTTATTTTGTTAAGTAATACATTTTTTAAAAGGTTTTAGTTTTAGTTAGCTATGATAACCAAGCTGACGTCCATCTCCATCTAATGCTTTGAGTCTGATGTGTGTGAGCTCTAGTGAAGCCACGCAGGGGGTTTGAGAGGCGTTCAGTGTGGTGTATGTGTGTGTGAGGATATGGAGGCTGTCCTTGAGTTACACGCCTGTTTTATGTCTCTATCTCTCTCACTCTTCTGGGACAGAATGATACATTTTTCCTTCTTTTTCATCTCCCACTTTCCATTTGCTGGGAGAGAACAAAGCAAGAGAAGATTCAAGAGTAGCAGAAACAGTCACCCAGCTCGGCTCTGGTCACCACACGCAGTCTTGTTTAAAACACCCAGACAGATGCAGCCACAAGCAAAGCTAGAAAACATTAGAACTGTGTGGACAGAGGAGCCTTTTTATATACTGTAGGTCTTTTCAGGATTCACAGATGAATAGAAAGTTCAAAAGAAGTAGAATTAAGGGATGCACAATATTATCGGAACGTTACTGAAATCGTCCGATAATGGCTTAAAATGCAAATATCGGCATTGGCCCGATGTTGAAAATTATGCCGATATGCCTTGCTGATAAGACGAGTAACTCACATGTGCTCAGCGTGTGATAGCGATAAGATCACGTCAGCAGTGCAGTCATTCAAGAAGCAAACTTTTTCCTGAATGATGATCAGATTCACTGTTTTGAATCACCGTAAATAACATACAAAAAAATACACAAATAATATTAAGAATGTGTTTCTGATTTAATAAAGCAGTAATTGATGCTAGAAAATCACGAGCATGGTTTGATTTAAAGGTCAGAAGCTATAGCTTACATTCATAAAAATCACAAACAAGACACTTGTAAATTAAATTATTTATATATATATATTAATGTGTAATTTTTTTTAAACGGATTATTAAAACTTAGATACAAGGAGCTCTAAAAGCTTTTCAGAAGTTGTACTATTCTTTTGCTTTAGACAGTTCAATTCGATGTTAAATCTTCAAATAAAATGTTAAGTATTGCTTTATAGTTGCTTTATAGTTATTTTCAAAGCTTTCAATGTACTCTTATTAAAAAATAACTTTATTTTTTTATTTAATTCTCTCAAGTAAGTTTTTTTTTAAACTAACCAAAATGAAAAATTATTTATTTATAATCTCTGTACATGAGAGACTTAGTATTATTTCCAAACAAAAGGAAATATATCGGCATATCAGCCTAAATGAGTTGAAAAATATCGGCATATCGGATATCGGCAAAAATTCAATATCGTGCATCCCTAATAGAAATCTTTTGTAACATTATAAATGTCTTTACTGTCACTTTTGATCAATTTAATGAGTATTAATTTCTTTAAAAAAATCTTACAGATTTTTTTTTTCAGGTTTTAATTTTTTTTTTTTTAAGTTAAAATAAATTTAATGTAAAGTTTGAACACGAACTACCTTGCATTACTACGCAACAATAATGATCCCACAGCATCACTGAGCATCCACCCAGCTGCATTACTAGATTAGTCTGTCATTAATTGCTTTTGTTTCACTTTTGCTATAAATGCAATAGTTGAACATGGATTCCAAGACTTGTTCGCTGCAGATGAATGTCCTTCAGTGCTTCGGTCAGCTGATTTCTGTCATGCATTATTGTTGGCACAGTGAAATCATGAACATCGTCAAAGCACACATGTTAAATGAGCGAGTTTCCCCACAGGCTGAGAACGGGCGTCTCAAATATAATGCCGACGGCCTCAGCGAGGGATTTCAGACACACGCCGGCAAAGATAAGGAGGATTAATGTGGAATGAAGTCTTAAAAGCCCATCGTGTGCTGCGTAACACACAAAGCCATGAACATACACTCGCTCACATTCGAGCGTACGCACACGAGAGCGTCCCAATTCACTGGAAAACATGGATTAACCTCTTATTAATGATGTGGGACATGAAGCTCTTTACAAGAGCGCTGTTGGTTTCAGCAGACACAAGTCCTAAATTAAACTAATTTCTATAGGCACTTTGAGCAGTTTAAACAAACATATTAAAGTGAAACTCATACAGCTTCGCATGAAAGCGCTCTCTCAGATTATACATGATGATTTATTGTTTCCTTCTTACAGGGTTTCATGATGCAATAGATTTTCATCACATTTTGACCTAAAAACCTCTGTATTCTTATATTAAGCTTTTCAGAAAATAATTTTCTGCAGGGACCCATTTGCAAGTGTAATATACTGTATGTATATGACATAAAAATATATAAAACCTTTTAAGAAATTGGAATATATATATACACGCAAATACATCCTAAAACTCATCAATACATGTTGACATTTTTTAAGTAAATATGAAAGATTTAAAGAAAATTACAACCTAAAAAATTACTTTTTGTATATATGTTGTTTTAATAAAGTTGCATGTATAAATAAAATATATATTGTATATATAAATGATTGCTATTTATAACAGCATATAAAAATGATCATTTATTATTATTAGTTTAAGTAAATGGGTCAAAGATTAAAGTCCAGTTCAACTTTAAATGAACAAAAGTGAGTTTATAAAGCATATTAAATTCAAGTAAACGGTCTATTTTAATGTTTCAAATAACTTTAATGTTCCATGGCCATTCAGTGATATATTTAACATACTGTACTTATTCTGATCTGCGCTTATTTAAAGATATAAAATAATCAGTGATCATACGAAATGTTATTAATATATTATTAAATATTATTGAATATATTATTAAACATAATAATTTTATATTATTTAGTATTATTTAATTTTACATTATTAAATATTATTTAATTTTATATTATTAAATATTATTTAAAATGTTGTTAATATATTTTAAATTATTAAAATCTTCTTGCTGACTTAAGTTGACATTTAATTCACATTTTGGTGCTGTGCTTTCATCATTAAATAGAGTAATATGGTTCTAAATATACCTGATGAAGTTTATATAGAAGTTTAATAGCATGAAACTTGTGAGTGTGAGCACTAGTTACAGTGATGCTTGACTTGGCAAACGCTGCTAACTTAATTGGCTCTTTCTGGGAGGTTTGTACTAAATTGATCCAAACCGTTCTAAGCTCCCGTTTCTATAAATGATCCTCAAATATGTAACTTTTTTCCCCCTCAGAAGCAGTTGCCATAGCAACCATCCTGAGGGATTCTCTAATGCACCGCACAAATACAGCCAAACATACAGTAGATAGTTCTCATGTACTCACTCCAGTTGCTGTTATTATTATTTTAATGTGATTAAAAAGCAGATCACACCACCAGCCAGACGCTGTGAAACGAGGACGAGGTTTTCACCGCTACGCACTCTTGTTTCAGGGTTGTTTGCTGTTAGTTTGCTGTTAGAGTCTTGCTTATTTACCTCATTTGCTCTAGCAGGGAAAAATTAATAAGTAATTGTCCATGTGATTTTCCAGATGGTTAACCATAATCTGACAAATCAAAACAATCAGCATGAAACACGCCGCGCATCCAGTCCAGGTCTGTAAACCATTGCATGTAATTGCTTTTAGCTGTTGACAGGTGTCCACCTTCACTTATATGTATCAAAAGTAAAATAGCAAAAATACTTTCTTCAAGTATTCTACTACTTTCACTTTTATACATACACATACATACATTAAAAACGTTTTCGCAACAACTAGCGTTATGCATATATATAATTTATACATATATAACATAATTTTATTTATAAATGCATATGTATTTGATTTATTCGTTAGTTAAAAATATGTCTTTCTGTGTTTTGGTCATTTTTTTATTTATTATTTTTCATTTATTAATAATATTATATTATTTCTTATTTTTCCTTATTATCATAATTATATAATATTTATATAATGCATATTATATTTTATATTTTTTATGTATTTTTCTAATCATCATTTTTCAATTTATTTTATATATGCGTTTTATTTAGATATTTTCCATATTTTTTTTTTTTTTTTTTTTTTCTGTAATTTAGCAGTACACACACACACACACACACACACACACACACACATATATATCTATATAGGTCATGCATATTGTTTTATGTTATGTTTCTCCACATCATTTGAGCAAAATGTCCCAGAAATGTTCCCTCAACTTAAAAAAAATACCATGAATAAACTCACAAATGTAGTCCAATCATAAAGACAAATCATCAGCCGTTTCCCCTACGCATCTCAATCTGTCCTCGGCATGTTTAAATAGCGCTCGGCTGATATTTACACTGCAAGGAGGCTGTTATTGCTGAATTAATAAGCAGAAAATATTCCTACTGAATGCTCGGCCTCTCTTGCTCACCATCTTCCACTTGCCCCTGTCAGCTGTCATGTGTCCAAACTCAGCGCTCTCAGCGTGTTCGCAAATGCATTCAGCAGGTTATTATTTCCTATATAGTGAATCACAAGGGGATTTATTGAGTCAGACTCCTGCTGGGTTCGCTTAATAGACTTCTAGCTGAATGCTCACTAACAGAGCGTCTTGATGGCGTTGTTTTTTTATTCAATACTTGTAGTAAATGTCATTTGGAGGCTGCATAGATCCCACACTAGATTTTGCCGAAGAAAACTTGTCAGGTCATTCCTGAAGTGTTGCATGGTTGCACGCTAAATTTAATACTGTTTGCATTTGTTCAGAGCGTTAGCAATATAGTGTTTTAAATTTTAATTATTCAAGATTCTGTTTTTGATGCTTGTCTAATTAATGTCTAATCAACTGAATTCATAAAAATGTAAAACTTTATTAATTTTTTGCAGTTTTAACAAGAATAGTGCCATATGTAATAATTTTATTCATTCATTCAGAAATTCTTTTATTTTTCTAGATTCTGTTTTTAGTGGTTTAATTAAATTGCAATAATCAAAAAGGATGCCTAATCAGTTGAATTCATGCATTTTTAGCAATTTAATAATTTATTACTATTTTATAATAGATATTATAGTTATAAAATATTATAATTGAATTAAATTAAAATATTAAAGTATATTATAAGATATTATTTATTTATTATTTATTTTCAGAAATTCTGTTTCTAGATTCTGTTTTTCCCAAATTCCATGTTTAAAATTCCAAATTCCAAAATTAAAAAAATAATAATAATTTTAATGCAATTTTAACAATACTGCCATATACTGCATATACCCCAGAAATTCAGTTTCTAGTTTTTCTAGAAGTTTTGTAGAATTAGTTTTTTTATGGTTTAATCAAAGTAATAATCAATAATAATCAGTAATAACTGATCATCAAAAGGTGTGTCTAATCAGTTAAATTAATATAACTTTGAAAATGCAGTTTCTTTTTTTTTTTTTTTTTTAGAAATTCTGTTTCTAGATTCTGTGTTTCATGATTCAAAACAAATTGATATTCAAAAATGGTATTACTCAGATGAATGCATAAAACTTTACCTAATTTAATTAATCTTGTAGAATGTAATAAAATTTTATATTAACAATTCCTTTAGATTTTTGGCAAATTGTCATTGCTGAAACGTTGCATGTCTGTATATATGACACTCCTAAACTTTGGATGGTTGCATGTTGAACTGAATACTTTATGCATTTCTTCAGAGCAAAAGCAATAGCGATACAGTGATGCATTCCTTAGCAAACAGCACAGCAGTGAGGTGAGACCTGTACTTTGTGTAATTGTTAAGTAGGTCAATCCACACAATATTGCCTTACGTTAAATATTCAGATGATTCATGCGGTGTCATTAATCGGCTACCGAATGCAATCTTTAGATCATTTCCAGCAGATTCAAGGCTCTTCCTTCTGTTTTCTGTCTTGAGGAGCCATCTCATTCCTGTCCTCGAGGACATGTATAAGATTGCAGGTGACATCTCTCGGCCATCAGCAGAGACGGTGGATTCCCACACGGTCCGAGAAGTGCTCTCACACGCAGGAGATTCACATTCACTCATGTTTCATTCTACTTATGGTTTTTTCTAATAGCCTCAGTCTAAATGGAGACACATTAGAGATGAATCTGTTTGAACTCATCTCTATCTTTAGTTGTCATAATTTTGTTTGGTGTCACTAGTAGAGATTTACATTTAAATCAATTTGTGATCATATAAGGAATGCCTATAGGGCCTAATGAAATTTCTTTTATTGAAAATAAAGCATATTTCTCACCAAAGTCTTAATGAAATGTGCAAAAAAAAAAAAAAAAAATTAAATAAAAACTCATGTTCATTATTAATAATGAGAGAAAATGAATGATAGATTATTGTTAAAAGTATTATTAATGCATGGTAGAATTACAGTATATACATTATCTTAAAATAGTATTTAATATTATTTATTATTTGTTTTAAATATAACGAAAGTAACAACGAATAAACTTGAGCATGTGCGTTTATTTTAATGTGTGGATTTAAAAAACAAACAAACAAAAAAGGTCAAAATCTGACAAACCATTAGTATTTTCTGAATTTCTTTCTTTTCCTAATGCATTAATACAATAAGTTTTCATATTTTTAAAGTACCCCAGTTTTTATTTTTGCAATGCAATGCAATAAAGAAATGAATGTAATAACAATGTAGAATTTATCACAGCATTTATGCCCATTTAAAAAGCTATTAAAGTAATGAAATTCAAATTAGAATCATTGATATCTAAAGTTTTTTTTTTTTTTTATTAAATAAATGAATGATTAAATAAATATTTTGATGCCAAATAGGCTTAATTTTTTATTCATTCTTTTTTTGCATGTTTTTTGCGAGGTTCACCCTGATATGGGGAAACTGAAGGTCATGCTGGGTTTTCTAGTGTTGACCGTGTGAAAGGAAAGTGAATGACTGTCAGAAACAGAGCTGATCCCACACACGACCTGCAGGTCTGGCAGAGAAACACGGTTTGGCTGTTCTACTTTATTTTCAGCCAATATTTATCTGCACCTCGGGAAATTCTCAGATGTTGCTCTTTCATTGCTCGATGGAGTTAACTTTCTAAGATATTTGTCTCTTTAGAAGAATTAAACAGAGACACAAATGAGTTCAGTACATGACTATAATGTGAGCAATATAAATGTTTGAGTTCAGCCTGTGTCCGTTTCCTCCTCAGACGCTCTGAAGCATTTACATCTTCTACATTTATTCTTTCTTTATCTCTCAGGCTGTCATTTTGATAACAGTGACTATCTTTGTCTATATGAGTATTTTATCAAATCGCAGTGGCTGTGAGTTCATGAAATAAATGAATGAATGAATAAATAAATGCACTGCGTGGTTCAGAGTGAAGTGTGGTATTGTGTTTATTTACACGCGAGCACCAACCATCTTCCCAAACTTGTAATGAGAAGTGCTTATCTAAAAAAAATTATAATAATAAAATAAAAAAAAAAGAAGAAGAAGAAGCTTTAAGGTCTAATTTTGATGGTTTAGCATTTAAAAATCAAGAAATTAAGACTACATTTTTTTTAATTAAAATGTTTTTTATAGCTGCCATTTAAAATAAAATGTTGATGATTATGGTTATATTTTTCTTACATACTATATTTTAGTTTTACAATGAAATATTAAATTATTATTATTATTATTTTGTAGCCATATTATTGCAATCACAAAATATCGGCAAAGCATTTTTTATTTTATTTTAGTGTGAAATATTAAAATAGTAATAATATTTCCAATTTTTTATAATTATAATAATAATACAGCAATATTAATATAAAATCATAAATTTAGGCAAAATTGTGTAAATACTTTTTTATTTTTATTTTACAATGATATATTAAAATAGCAATAATATTTCTTATTTTATTTAATAATAATAATAATAATAATTATTATTATTATTATTATAGCCATATTAATATTTATTATATAATCACAATATTTTGCAGTCCTACTGTACAAACAAGCACAGATTTCTATCAGAAAAATCACAATTAGATTTTTTTCCCATAAATGATGCAGCCCTAGTTCTAAAAATGTTTACACTTAAATAAACTTTAAATGCAAATCGAAAACCGATTCTGTGGTTATGAAACTAATCACAAGTAGAGTTTTTCTGTAGTCAGTTTTTGCACGTCTCAGTGCGTTGCTGTATTTACCGTACATGTCACACACATGCACAAATCTTTCATGCATCATAAATGCGCTTTAGTTTCTGCTGACGGTGCAGCCGTATTTCGGCTGTTGTGTGTAAAAGTGAAGCGTGGTGAAATCCGAGTGCTGATGGTACGTTTTCAGGTCTTCCACACTGACAGATTAAAGTAATCCAATTATGAAAATGAGCTTATTTTTTCCCTCTTTCTCTCTCTCTCTCTCTCTCTCTCTGTCTCTCTATCTTAATTTTAAGTTGTTCTGGGATCTGAACGCTCTTATCAGTGTGAGCCAAACCGTTGATCAGCGATCTGCCCTGAAATCATGAGAGTGCAGAGGAAGCACAGCTTTCTTTCTCTTCATTCATATTCCTCTGTTTTTTTTTTCTCCCACAGGTTTCTGGAGAACTCTCTGCTCAGCGCTGAGGTGAAAGAGGGAGAGATTCTTCCTCCGACCATCCAGAAGCTGATGAAAGGATACAACAAATACCTCCGGCCTTTCTTTGACAGTAGGGACATAATGAATGTTTAATGCGTGCATGTGTGTACTGCATGTGGGCTGAACGGCGCTTTACTCTCTCACGTCTTCATTCAGAACAGATTGATTGATGCTTCATTATGTGACACATGCAAATGAGAATCGAAATGTGATTAAGCCACAGTACCATCGATCAGAAAATAAGAGACATGCATAACATAACAGCAAGATTCTGTGTAAACTGTTGCTCCATCATGACTGAAGATGACTAAAGTGATAGCGCCCCTTGTGGCATCTCTGAGACATTACAAAATGCAGTTGAGCTTGCATTGCTCACAAACACATGCATGCTCACGTCTTATTTCAATACTACTGATATATTATAGTTTTTGTTAATAATTTGAATTAGATTTTATTTTTATATTTACTGTTTTCATTTTAATTTTAGTTACAGTTCTAGTAAGTTTGTTGTGTGTTTTTGTCTTTATTTTAATTTTTTTAAATGTCTATATAATTTTTATTTTTTAGTTTATTTAGTTTTAGTTATTATTGTATGGAAGCTTGTTTCTGTCATAGCATAAAAAAATTAAATAAATAAATAATAAAAAAGAAGTAATTTGGACTTTAAATAGCAATTAAGCATTTATTTTTGTTGTTGTTGTTTTCTGGAATTGTGAGATATGAACTCACTATATCTGACTTTCTCACAATTTTGAGTTTAAATCTTGCAATTCTGTTTTTTTTTTCATCAGAGAATAAAAATTCTGACCTTTTGTTTTTGCATCTGAATAAAAAAAAAGTTGCACTTTTTTAATCTTGTGGCAGAAACAAGCTTCCATATTTAGTACTTAAACTAGAAGTACTTAAAGAAAATGAAATGTTGCAGTGGCAGCTAGCTGAAATAAAATAATTTTGAATGATGTTATTTTTTCAGTTTTAGTTACCGATAATAACCCTGTCACACACACAAACCAGATCAACCTGAGACCCTACAGCTGTTGAGACTAAAGACTTTAGTAAAGCAGCAGCACACACAGGTTAGAGAAGCTGTCTCTCCTCCTGGTGCTCCTGCTGTCAATTATTGATGAGTTGAGGACTGTTTTTCTGGAGCTTCTCCAGTATTCATGTCTTTTACTTCACTCTCACCAGTGTTGAGGAAGCTGCTTTGAAACTCGTTGAAGCTTGTCAAACTATCGTTAAGTTACCCTTTCAAGTTAGTTAGATTTTTTTTTGCTAGGAAATTGATTAATTAGTTCTGTCACAATATTATTCTTGTTTTACACTGAAGAATTCCAGTTTTGAATGAAAGTATTGGCAAAGGCTAGAATTAGACACGCATTAAAATACTGCATTACTCCCTGAAAAAGTAACTAATTGCATTACTTAGATACTTTTTATAAAAAGTACTGTTATGTTACTTTTGTGTTACTTTTCATCATCTGGGCTGGGCTTGCTTGTTTGTTTTAAATAAAAAAAAAAGTTGACAAATGCAAAAGCTCTTTCGCACCAAAAGTGAAATGAATGAGCCTCAGGCTGAAGGAATCAATCTATCTATCTATCTATCTATCTATCTATCTATCTATCTATCTATCTATCTATCTATCTATCTATCTATCTGACTGTATCTATCTATCTATCTATCTATCTATCTATCTATCTATCTATCTATCTATCTATCTATCTATCTGACTGTATCTATCTATCTATCTATCTATCTATCTATCTATCTATCTATCTATCTATCTATCTATCTATCTATCTATCTATCAAAGCAACACTTTAGCAACTAGCCAAACCAACCTAGTAACCACCCTCAGTACCTCAGCAACCACAGAGCAACACCCTAGCAACCACTCTGGGTAGCCTAGCAACCACATGGCAACATCCTAGCAACCACCCCAAGTACCCTAGCAACACCTTAGCAACCACCTCAAATACCCTAGTAACCCCATAGCAACACCTTAGCAACCAACCAGAGTACCCTAGTAACCTTATAGCAACACCCTAGCAACCACCCTGGGTACCCTAGCAACCGCATATCAACACCTTAGCAACCACCCAGAGTACCCTAGCAACCACCCTTGGCACCTAGCAACTGCATAGCAACACCCTAGCAACCACCTTAGCAAACACCCCAAGTACCCTAGCAACCGCATAACAACACCCTAGCAACATTAACGTCTGTACAGTTATTTCAGTAAAAGTAAAAAAAAAAAAAAAAGTAGAGTAAAACAACAACAACAAAACACTAAATTGTTCAAATCTTGGATCGGTCAAACATTCTGAAAACAAACTGAGATTTTATTTATTCCATATTGCCCAGCCATAAGCTAGACTTTAAGCAACTAACACAAGTATCCCTGTAACTCAGGGATAACTAATAGCACCAACATCATAGGTTCAATTCCTGAAGAGTGCATGAACTAATCAAGTGTAAACCTTGAATGCAATGCGAGTCACTTCAGATAAAAGCATCTGCTAAATGCATGAATGTAAACGCTGTTAAATGAGACAAAGCTCCAGTTAACTCCAGTATGATATGAAATCAATCTGCTGTTGATGTCCAATCATTTGCATCTTTGCATGCTCCCCGTCACACTTACAGCAAAATGCATGTCTCATCTCAGAGTGAATTGCCTTTCGGCTCACATCTCTCGCAGTGCATCCATGGCAGACAGACACGAACTGTTGAATCCAGAGGGACAAATACTTCAGTAACACGTTCATTTGTCCCTGTTCACCGCATGTTCACCCTCGGCATCGACTTCATTCTGTTGTGAAGATGTGTGAAGAAATAAAACACATGCCTCCCACATTGTCAGCTTTAATGAGCAGAGAGTTTCGCTCGCAGGGTTTCCGTCTTTAGCAACGATTCTCTGAATTATGATTGCATGCCCTCTCTCCATCTCTGTTCTGCAGATGGTCCCGTCACGGTGGGCATGAGTTTAGACATCGCCAGTATTGATACCATTTCTGAGATCAACATGGTGAGAAACAGAGCACCCTCACACACCACATCAGTTTGCATGAATGATGACTCGAAAACTCTTATCTGCTCATTAGTTAGTATTATTTATTTATTTATTGCTCATACTTGAGATTAAGGGCTTGTTCAAGTTCTTAACCTTAAGTAATAAACTTCTCCCACACAAGTATTATTATTAGTTGTAGTTGTAGAAGTAGTAAAACAAAATAAAATTATAATTTTTAATAATAATAATAATTATTATTTTTATTATTAAATAATGATATTAAAAACATTATTATTCATATTTTGTATTTTTGTAATAAGAAAATATTTACAAATTATTATTATTTATTATTATCAATTGGTTTATTTTTATATTAATAATGATAATAATTATTTGTAAAAAAATTACATTAATGATAACAATATTCCAAGCATTAAATAATAATAATAATAATAATAATAATAATAATAATAATAATAAATAGCTCAAAATTATTGAAAAAGTATTATTATTTAGCAAATTTCTTTATTTTATATTATTATTAAAATAATAATTGAAAAGTAAATTAATAATAATAATAATAATACAGTACTTATAAATAAGTAAAAACAATATTTAAAATTTGTTTTATTATTATTGCTTATATTAATAATAATAATAATAATAATAATAATAATAATAATAATAATAATAATAATAATAATAATTAAACATAAATAATACTAGTTTAATATGTATTATTATTATTATTGCTTGTAATCAAAGTTAAGGGTTTGTTCCAGTTCCTAATCTGAAGTATTACACTTTGGCTCCTCTCACACAGTTTATGTTGTGCTGTTCATAAACTGTGAAAGTGTATATTTGTATTGATTGCTGAATCATTACGGCTGCTGTGCTGTTGTTGACCGAGCAGGACTACACCGCCACAATCTTCCTCCGTCAGCGCTGGACAGACGAGCGGCTCGTGTTTGAAGGCAATAAGAGCTTGAGTCTGGACGGGCGACTGGTGGAGCTGCTGTGGGTCCCAGACACCTTTATAGTGGACTCCAAGAAGTCCTTCCTCCACGACATCACCGTGGAGAACCGACTGATCCGGATCTTTCCCAACGGAACCGTGCTCTATGCGCTCCGGTGAGGCTTTATCTGGTCTGTAGCACAGATATATAGCTCTGAATCTGACCGTTGAGCTCTCTTGATGTGTTAACAACAAAATTTTATTTATTAATAATAATAATAATTATATATATATATATATATATATATATATATATATATATATATATATATATATATATATATATATATATATAAATAATTTTAATAATAAATAACTAAAATAATTCATTATTATTACTGTATTTTTACAATATTAATAATTAATAATGCTAATAAATAAAAATAAAAATAACAATAAATAATTAAAAGTACATAATATTTATAATAACAATTATTATTAATAGCAATAATAATATTAAGTTCAAAATATTTAAAATATTTACAAATACTACTAGCCTACTACAACTAATAATAATAATAATAATTATTATTATTATTATTAAGAAGAAGAAGAAGAAGAAGAAAATCTAAATAAATAAGTCTGAATTCAGTTTTGCATATTATTAAAATGGAAGGATGAGGATTAAATAAAGATATTTAGTTAGTTTTTATTTAGAAATAATAAGAAACAATAACAAAAATAACAAATAACAAAATAACAAATAATAATAATAATAACAAAATAAAAATAGAATTAATGTGGTTTTTAACTTAATAATGATAATATAAATATATAAGTATCATTTGTTATTATTATTATTAGTAGTAGCATTGATAATTTCAAAACAAATAATAATTGTAAATTATTATAAATAATAATAATAATAATAATAATAATAATAATAATAATAATAATAATAATAATACATTTAAAATAAATAAACAATTAAAATTTAAAACATTAAAATAATTTAATATTAAAAATATAATAATAATATTATTATTATTGTTGTTATTACATAGCCATATAGAACCAAAACATTTTGCCAAAATTGTGCAGCTCTACAAACAAGCACAGAAAACCTGGAAGTTTTTTAATCACTTCTTGGTTTAAGGATATGTAGATATTTCTCCTGGAAAACAAGCCTAAAATACTGATTACAGACGGGATGTTTTGCAGCCTGTGCCTCTTTACCATTCATTAAATATCAGAAGCTTGATGAAAACATGTCAGTGTTTATGAAACATAATCTGAGCCGTGTTTTTCTCTGTAGGATCACCACGACTGTGGCCTGTAATATGGATCTGACCAAATATCCGATGGACAAACAGACGTGCACCTTACAACTGGAGAGCTGTAAGAAAACTCACACATTTCCAGCTTTTGCTTCCCTAAAGTGTTGCTCTGCTCTTGTTTGTGACATCTGTACTCACACAATGTTCACGCTGTTTCATATTTTATAAGAGCATGTTGTGCTTGCACACAAACACGCCACATCACGCCTGTTTTCTTTCCTCGCACTTGCATGCAATGCAGATCTCTGATGTGTAGTTGCATAAGATCATTAATATAAATACATGTTACAGACAGACAGGAAGCAGTCCAAGATGCTCCTGTTTGATGTGTGTGTGACAGCCACTAGATTCAGGTCAGGATTTGCTGAGTGCTGAGTTTATCTTCCTCTTCATCTCTCCGCCCGTCTGCCGTTCTCTGATCTTCTCGTTCTTCTCTAGCAGCCTGTGAGTTTTGGATGTGGATCTCTTTCACGTCTTCTGCTCGTGTTTATATAAAGAGTAGGAGCGTTAGAGGAGCTTCTGAAGTCTGTCTCACCCACAATCCGCAGTCTATCTCTAATGAAAAGACAGAAAGCTTCACTCGTGGGTGAATTTCAAGAAATGTCTGGGTCGTATTGCACTCTAAAAATGAAAAGACGAAATAAGGTTTCTAGATGCATTTTACATGCATAAACTGCAGGAACTGTTTTGTGATATTTTCATGACAGTTTTGCCTCAAATTGCAATTTTTGCACAGGTTTTCTAAAGAAAATTATTTGCACAATATAAACAGTATCTGATTACTGTCCCACAGCGCCACCAAGAGGACACATTACACACCAATACACATGGCCATTTATCTGATATAGTCCCCTACACATCAAAATATTTGCAAATTTCTAAATAAATATAAATTATTTAGACTGCATTCACAGTTTCTTGACAGTTTGTCCCATTTCAGATCACTCCAGAAATGACTTGCGTGCATCAAATATTTTTTCTCTTTTTCATAAGTACATCATAAGCAATTTCATAACATTATTTAATCTGTTATTATTATTATTATTATTATTATTATTATTTTTCACATGAAAGCACAAAAACATAGTACTTCTAGTCTTACATGTTTGCTTTAGCATTTTTGTTTTCACTGATCAAAGTAAATGTTAGGATTGATTAATATTTTAAAAATTACACTAGTGTTCAAAAGTTTGGGGTCAAAAGTTTTTTTTTTTTTTTTTCCTTAATTAATACCTTTATTCATCAAGTATGCATTAAATTGATCAAAAGTGACAGTAAAGACATTTATTATTTTTATAATTACAAAAGATTTCTATTTCAAATGAATGTTGTTCTTTTCAACTTTCTATTCAAAATGCATCACAGTTTCCACAAAAATATTGTGCAGTACAACTGTTTTCAACATTGATAATAATCAGAAATGTTTCTTGAGCAGCAAATCATCATATTAGAATGATTTCTGAAGATCATGTGACACTGAAGACTGGAGTAATGATGCTGAAAATACAGCTGCACATCACAGAAATAAATTACATTCTAATATATATTCATATAGAAAACAGTTGTTTTAAATTGTAAAAACTATTTTTACTGTATTTTTGACAAAATAAGTGCAGCCTTGGTGAGCAGAAGAGACTGATTTATTTCCCATGTATGAAAGCGTCCCGGACTGGTAATGTCTAAATTGAGTGTGCTTGTGTTGATCTGTTTGTCTGTTCACAGGGGGTTATAACATCAATGACGTGATGTTTTACTGGGCTCGAGGGAACGACTCTGTGAGCGGTTTGGACACGCTGAAACTGGCTCAGTTCACCGTAGAAGATCATTACACCTCAGTGTCTGAGGCCGTATATGAGACGGGTACAAAAGACCACAAACACACCGCAGTCAACATCTAACGTCAGATACCTGATAATAATACCTGTTTCATCAGAAATGGCACTGAAATGACCATGTTTCATGTTTATGTGAATTCAGGAGTGACTCCGGAACAATAATGTTCTCTCATATTTCAAAGTGACCACCATTCCTGTAATTTTAAGAGTAGGATGCATACACACTGCAGCTAAACTTTTTAGTGCTTGATCCTGTTCTGTACACACAGTTCAGTAATTTACGGGAGTGAGAAATGCATTTTACAATCAAATTGACTCCTGAAATATGCAGGTAGTGTCAACCGCATTTACATAAATTCTATGCAGTGTGTACGGAAACCGAATTGAACAACAAGTTGTTAATGACGCATTTAAACGTGTATCAGAGTTGTGCGTTTTCTGTATGTGCTGTGCAAGAAATCACAGGGTATGTTTTGATTCATTAGTGTTGCCAGATCTTCCTAGAAAAAAAAACAGCAAATGAGAACAAGCTCATAATAAAATCAAATCCAGATGCTTTGTTTTGGAAATAAGTCACATACCAAAATATACACCAGCCAATCTTATTAACTCTGTAAACTGGATCGCTTAATGAGCTGAGCCCAAAGACAATTAATAAGCGTGGACATGGCAACCCTTCAAGAGCACACTCTGCTAAGTAGCCTTCCAAACACAAATGAAAGAGGACGCCTCTGTCGATGGTGGTTTAGTTAAAATCACCAAACATAAATATCGTTGGTCGCTGTATTATCACTTTGGTTAAAATAGCAGATACCGAAAGCGTGAGACGGCAAAACGTTGCTATGGTGCCAATCATCAGAGTTTTTAGAGTGAGTTCTTTTCCATACAGACACGAAACTGTAATAATGATAATAATATGGTTGTCACTCCTGCAACTTTACAGTGTGTATGTGGCTATAAAAACCACTCCAATAACTTCTGAATTATTGATAGTCTTGAAGACTTTTACTTGGACGCACAACATCAATGTTTTATATACCCATGAAAGGACTCTGATTCTCTTCCCAGGAAATTATCCCAAGCTGATCTTTCATTTCGAGCTGAAGAGGAGCATCCTGTACTTCATCCTGGAGACATACGTGCCGTCCAGCCTGCTGGTGGTTCTGTCCTGGGTCTCTTTCTGGATCAGCCAATCATCCGTCCCCGCTCGCATCTGCATAGGTATAAGCAACCTACACCTTGGGAACCATATAATAACCATCCAGAAGATCCTAGCAGCCAACACCTTGGCAACCACATAGTAACCACCCAGAAGATCCTAGCAACTAATACCTTGGCAACCACATAGTAACCATCTAGGTCCTCCTAGCAACCATATAGTAAATATCTGTAGCATCCTAGCAACCAACACCTTGGCAACCATATTGTAACCACCCATAACATCTTAGTAACCAACACCTTGGCAACCTACATAGTAACCAACACCTTGACAATCACTTAGTAATCACCTAGAATATCCTAGCAACCAACACCTTGCCAACTATATAGTAACTATCCATAACATCCTAGCAACCAACACTTTGGCAACCACATAGTAACCACCTAGAAAATCCTAGTAACCAACTCCTTGGCAACCATGTAGTAACTATCCATAACATCCTAGCAACCAACACCTTGACAACCATATTGTAACCACTCAGAACATCCTAGTAACCAACACCTTGGCAACCACACAACAACCAACGCCTTGGAAATCACAAAGTAATCACTTAGAACAACCTAGTAACCAACACCTTGGCAACCATATAGTAACTACCTTGAACATCCTATCAACCAACACCTTGGCAACTGTATAGTAACTACCTTGAACATCCTATCAACCAACACCTTAGCAACCATATTGTAAACACCCAGAACATCCTAGTAACTAATATATTGGCAACCACATAGTAACCAACACCTTGACAATCACTTAGTAATCACCTAGAACATCCTAGCAACCAACACCTTGACAACCACATAGTAACCACCCAGAACATCTTAGCAACCAACACCTTAACAGCCATAGAGTAACCGCCCAGAACATCTTAGCAACCAACACCTTGGCAACCATATGGTAGCCATCCAGAACAACTTAACAACCAACACGTCGGCAACCATATAGTAACCACCCAGAACATCCTAGCAACCAACACCTTGGCAACCACATTGTAACCACCCAGAACATCCTAGCAACCAACACCTTAACAGCCATATAGTAACCACCGAGAACATCCTAGCAACCATCCAGAGCACCTCAGCAAGCACCCAGAACATCCTAACAACCACATAGTAACAACCCGTAACACTTTAGAAACTACACAGAAACCTCCAAAAACACAACCAAAACTACATGGCAACCACCAAAAACACCTGAGAAACCACATAGTAACCACCCAATACATCATATCAACCACATAGAAACCTCCAAGAACACATTCAAAACTATTTATCAAACACACAGAAACATCCTAACAACCACATAGCAACCCCCAATAACACATTAGCAACCATATACATGGTAAAAAATATTTTCTTTTAAGTTTTAAATAAAACAAAGATTATTGGAGTCGATTTTAAAATAAAATACCATTTCAGGATTTCTACTTCAAAATTTCTTGTTCATCAAATTCAATGTGCTACTAGTCAGTTCTTTGTGAAATTTAGTAGCTATTTTAGGGTGAAAATCGTTTCATAGTAAATCTACAACATTATTTTTTTCAGTGTAGTAACTACACAGAACATCCTAACATCCACACATCCAGTATAATAACTGCAAAAGCTGATTTCCTTCTGACAGTTTAGAGCTGGGCAGATGAGCGTTTCATCTGAGCATGTGTGTTATTGGTACATGTTAAAGGCGTGACGACCGTCCTGACAATGACCACGCTGATGATGGGCGCGCGGACGTCTCTGCCCAATGCCAACTGCTTCATCAAGGCCATTGACGTGTACCTGGGCATCTGCTTCAGCTTCATCTTTGGAGCGCTGATAGAGTACGCTGTGGCCCACTTCTGCACGCTGCAGCACCCCGACTACAACAACGGACTCATG
Source organism: allo-octoploid hybrid of Carassius auratus x Cyprinus carpio (assembly GCA_024542945.1). Classification (NCBI taxonomy): domain Eukaryota; kingdom Metazoa; phylum Chordata; class Actinopteri; order Cypriniformes; species allo-octoploid hybrid of Carassius auratus x Cyprinus carpio. The sequence goes on along the minus strand of CM045036.1, from coordinate 28,159,381 downwards.
GTAAGATAGGATTATCATCAACATCATCATCATAGTGTTCATCATCGTCTGTGCTGTTTTCTAAGGTAAGCATCATTATTATTGTCCATACTGTACTTTGAGTCTTAAAGGGATAGTTCACCCAAAAATTTAAATTTACTCACCCTCAGGCCATGCAAGATGTAGGTGACTTTTTTCTTTAGTAGAAGAGTAAAGAAGATTTTTAGCTGAAACCGTGGTTGGTGATTCATAAAATGCAAGTCAGCAGCTGCCCGTCTTTGAGAATAAAAAAGCATATCAAGGAACGCAAAATTAATCTTTTGTCTCCTGACGATACAGTATATTGAGGTTTAATGAAGTGAAACGATCGGTCTGTGTAAGAAACTGAACATTATTTACCACATTATTACCTGTAATCCAGAGCTTCAGGCAAATGGGAAAATATGTTTCTTTTCTGCGAACTGGTTCTTTCGGACAGTTCGTTTTAATGAATTGGTTCATTAGTTTGTTTATGCAATCATGCAATAATGTAACGTATACACAATTATATTATTAAAGCACCCAATAATGATGTAAAATGTTTTACATGTCTAAAGCATATAAAGTAAATAATCTTGTCTTCATCAGCTCATCTTTTAACATAAAGGCAAAGCAAGTTTATTTATATATCACATTTCATACACAATGCTAATTCAAAGTGCTTTACATAAAAGGAAGTAAAATAATAAAAATATCAGAGTGCTCTGTTAAGTTTATATTCAGTGAACATATCTGCAATATATTTAGGTCCTAGGCCATTGACTGATTTATAAATGAGCAAAAGTACTTTAAAATCAATCCTAAATGTAACTGAAAGCCAGTGTAAGGACCTGAGGACTGGTGTGATCTGCTCAGATTTTCTGGTTCTGCAGCTGTCTAATGGTCTTCTTGTGAAGGCCGGTGAGGAGACCATTACAGTAGTCCACCCTGCTGGTGATAAAGGCATGAACAAGTTTCTCCAAGTCTTGACTGGGAACAAAACATCTAATTCTTGCAATGTTTTTTTTTTAGATGATAGTATGTTGATTTAGTTACTGCTTTGACATGACTACTGAAACTAAGTTCTGTCTCCAAAATCACACCAAGATTCCTGATTTGATTTTTAGTTGTTAGACCCCTGGAGTCAAGGTATGCATTCATCTTGAGAACTTCATCTTTGTTTCCAAATGCAATGACTTCAGTTTTCTCCTCGTTTAACTGAAGAAAGTTTTGGCACATCCAACTGTTAACTGTTAACCAAGAGAAACTACAAAAGCTTTCATTTCGCTCCTTCTTTCGAGTGCTGGGTTCACACATGTGCATATCAGCGGCTCATCAGTCTTTGGTCTGAGTCAGAACTGTTTCCTAAGTTCAGTGACTGTTGGAGAAACTGGAGCGCTGAATGATGCATTCATCACAGGATCAGATATGCTGCTATTTCGGCTCATTTCCAGTTGGAGTGACTGTCAGGCATCTGAAAGTGAGTTTTAAATGAGTAACTTGAGCCGTGAACTGTTTCAGGTGGTTCAGTAGGATTTGATGCACTGGTTCAAGTAGGTCACAAAAAAAAAAAAAAAATTGGTTCTAAAGAATGATTTGTTCGAGAGCCGGGCATCACTTTGCCTGAGGCTCTGGATTACAGGTAATAATGTTGTAAATAATATTAAGTTTCTTGCACAGACCAATCATTTCACTTCATAAGACCTCAATATATTGTCAGGAGCCATGGCTATTAATTTTGTGTTAATTCCATTCTCAAAGATGGACAGCCACTAACTTGCATTTACCGAATCACCAAGGACCACGGTTTCAGCTAAAAATCTTCTTTACTGTTATGCTGAAGAAAAAAAGTCACCTACATCTTGGATGGCGTGGGGGAGAGTAAATTAACAGCAAAATTTCATTAAAGTCCCTTTTAATGTCACTTTCGCACAGGTAAGACACACTCAAAATTATTTAATAAAATGTCAATTATAATCATTATTGTTATTCCCATTATCATCATTGTAATTTTTTATTGTTCATCTCAACATACTTACAGTCTTGTTAAATTTCATTGCTCATTTTCTCTCGTCTCTGTGTTTTCTCTGTCAGTACGGTCATCACATGCATGAGTGCGAGGAGGAGATGAATGGCATCGTCACCACCATCACCAGCGATTCTTCACGGCTGAAGCGACGCAAAGACGGTCCGGCACTTGTGCCCACCGTCACCGGTGAGCCTGGCCTCACACCCTCCAGCCCGACCGCCAGTGAACCCAAGACCGCCGAGGTCCCGACAGAGCTCTTTAGCCGCTGTGCCAAAAACATCTCCGTCCTGAGGAAGATCCTGAGATCCATCAACTGCTGTCATGTGGAAAACCCACATTATATAGACAACTACTCGCGGTTAACCTTCCCACTGTCATTCATCTTCGTTAATCTGCTATACTGGACATACTACCTGTACTTTTAACCAGGGCATCATGCTGAATCATTTCTGTGTGTTAGTAAGTACGATAGTGTGGGCACGTGTGTCTGAAAGACCAGTAGAGACTCAACAGAGAAGGAAAATAATTAGGGTTGCACCGATACTACATTTCTCAGCAGATACCAATAGCCAATTATTCAGAATGATGTTTGCCGTTACGAATGCTGATTATTCAGAATGATATCTGCAGATACCGATAGCCGATTAATCGGAATGAGATCTGCTGATACTAATATAGTATTTAGAATGATATCTGCCAATACCAATAGTCAGTTATTCAAAATGATTTCTGCCAATACTGAATATTCAGAATTATATCTGCTGATACTAATATCTGATTATATAGAATGATATCTGCTGATAACAATAGCCGATTATTCAGAATGATATCTTCTAGTACCGATACAAATAATGATAGGCAATTATTCAGAATGATATCTGCTGATACTAATATCCATTTATATAGAATGATATCTGCCTATACCAATAGTCAATTATTCAGAATGATATCTGCCAATACGATTATTCAGAATGATTTCTGCTGGTACCGATAGCCGATTATTCAGAATTATATCTGCTGATACCAATATCCAATTCTAATAATCTAATAATATCTACCGATACTGATACCGGCAGCTGATTATTCGGAATGATATCTGCCAGTGCAGATACTAATACAGATAGCCGATTATTCAGAATGATATCTGCCGATACCGATACAAATACTGATACCGACAGCCGATTATTCAGAATGATGCCGATACTATAGATCTATAATCAGCATTTGTGCTTTAATCTCCATTACTACATTTACTATAGCACTTACAGCATGTAAAAGCCTAAATGTCAACTTTTTGAATTACTCAGTAAATCCCTATTATTATTTGTCATCCTTGCAGTGGATAAACTTAGCAACATAATCCCTGTGAGTCGCTTTTTCTGTATGGAAAACATCCATATGTTTATTTTTTGAAAGTTTGAGTGTTTACCAGCTCTGATGTGCTACAGATGCTGTTGACAGAGATTAACTTGCATTGAACATAGTGAGGAGACATGTTCAGTATCCGTATTGTCCCATATATGAATCTCACTGATAGCGTCAGCTTCAGGTTGGAAGTTTGTTGTGGCTGATGGTGGCTATTCAACCCTGGATCTCCACAATGGTTCCCATAATTAAATCTTCTGAATAACTAAAGGTAAACTGAGGAAAATGCATGTGAATTTTAGCATAAGTTTACTGGACATCTGCGTTTGACTTCACATGTGGCTGAAGATGAGCAGACTAGATCTTAACATCAGCATGAAATCAAAATTCAGTCAACTTTTCCATTGAAGTCATCTAGGCTGTGGACTATTGGATAATGTTAATCTTAACCAGTTAAGTATTTAGTTGTTGTTTTAGGCAGCTGTTCTAGCTAACGCAGCCTTTCTGGAATATAGTTCATAATTAACATTTAATGCTGGTGAAAGTTAATATAATAGAGGTTACAGCAAAAATAGTAAATAATGATGGATTTGGTAAAGAAGCCTTACGGCTGGTATACAAGGAGATCCTCTGGAGCAGAGTTTCCCAAACTAATACAGTAATTAATTAAATCATAAAATATCAAATTAAAATTGATAAATAATTAGAAAATAAAACAATTAAAAAAAACACATACTAAAATTTTTATATTAGTTTACCTGCATGTCTTGTGACTATTAACAAACATCAGAAAACTGTGAACATGCAAATGTGTTGTTAAATTATTGAAATATTAAATTATTGATAAATTATAACTCAGGGGACTTCAAGCAGATAATTAATTTCAAAATGTTTTGGCTGAAAAAAATAAATAAATAGTGCTCTGGAGAATGAATTTGACCTTCAACCTTCACATATGTTGACTTTAACATCTTCAATCACTGTAGGTTTTATCACCAAAAAAATAAAATAATAATAATAATAATATAAAATGGGGAGACTTTTAGCTTTTGAAGGTGTGTGAATGTGATTTGGACAGTTTGGAACTGTCAGAATCATTTATGTGGATTTGTGTGTGTGAGTGTGTGTTCATCATCATCGGCTGGGAGTTGTTGAAACGGCACGAAGCAGAAAAATATTATCAAAAAGGGACTAACAAGTTGATATCCTAAAGGTGTAGTTCATTTAAAGAGGAAAGCAATGTTGTTTACTCACCCTCACGTCCATTGAAAGCCTCTATGACTGTTCGAATCTCATTTGCGTTTGCGGTCAATTCAGATATGATGGCAGCTTTAACATAACTTGTGTGTCTCATCCTTGATGTTTGGGCTGAAATGATTAGTCGATATTATTGACAATGTTGATCATAAAAATATTTTTGTTGTCGAATAGTTGTTTGATCTCATATGACCTAATGTAAGGGCCTGCAATAATGCGGTTTGACCAGTGTGGCGCTATAGCGCAAGACTGTAATTCAGCTCTCCTGCATGCAATCCAATAGAAGAAGACACACTTATTAGAGCAATCAAAGCCAAACCAGTAGAGTGTGGGAATGTTTTACAAAGGTCCTGATATACTGACAGCAAAGTTCTTTTGCATTTTTACTTGTAGTTCACTGTAAGGTGAGAGTGGCCTTTAGATGAATATGTAAATATATGCTGCACGTTTCCTTTCGATAACAAAATAAACACTGCAAAAATGACAGTGGTGAGAAAACAGCAGTTAAGAAAGCATCTGATCATAATGCACGTTTGTTGTTTGTCGCTTTTATAAACTTATACTTTATACAGTAGACTGTTTTAAAGCAAGCAGCTTTACAGCATTAAACATGAAAAAAACAGTTAGAATTACAACTTAATTTTCAGCTTTCAAGCAGCTCTATATTTATATGAATATGTGCAGTATAACTTAATATTTTAGTCAGTTGCAAAAGCTGAATAATCGATCAAAGCCTACTGATTAATCAGTTAAATACTTGACGATTAGTCGATTTATCCTTCTAATAATCGTTAGATTAATCTCTACTTGGCATCTAATCCACTGCAACACGTCATATTTGAATTAAACACAAGTGTGAACGAGGTTTGAGAGCCGTTGGAAACATGAGGGTCAGTAAATAGTGATTTGTAGGTGAACTATCCCTTTAAGCACAGCAACTGCTCTCCTTTAGTCTGTTTTTATTCTCTCGTGTTGGTATTTTCCACACTGTAATGCCTCTAACGTGTCTTCCAGGCGTGTCTGTGGTTCTCGAGTTTGAGTTACGGTGTTGAGGGCAGAAAGAAGCCATTGCTACCAGTTTATTACTTCCATAAATCCTCCGGCCTCGGCCCCTTTCTTGCACATTATCGATGGATTGCAGGGGCCGTGTAAACTCTTTATATGACTTGGCTTTAATGATTTAGAGGTGTTTGTGGACTCTAT